>CAUYON010056896.1:0-28292 GCA_963573935.1 Arctocebus calabarensis
AATCACCTAAGCCCAAGAGCTGGAGGTTGCTGTGATCTGTGACGCCACAGCACTCTACCGAGGGTGATGAGGTGAGACTCTGTCTCAAAAAAAAAAAAAATTGGTTCTTGGAGGGCAAAAAAATCTTAGCTATTAACAATGATTTGTAGCCCACCAAAGCTCAACCCTATCTGACAAAATTGTATTCCTTGGTATTTAATTTCTTTCACTAAATTTATTAGGTATCACATGAGCAGCAGGAGTCTTGAGCTCATGGACAGTCAGTGCTACAAAACTACCACAAATAAATAACAATCTCGCAGGGTAGACCCTCCTTTTTTTTTTTTTTTTTTTTGCATTTTTTGGCAGGGGCTGGGTTTGAACCTACCACCTCCGGCATATGGGGCCAGTGCCCTACTCCTTTGAGCCACAGGCGCCGCCCTTTTTTTTTTTTCTTTTTTTTTTGAGACAGAGTTTCACTCTTGCCTTGGGTAGAGTGCCATGGAATCATAGCTGACAGCAACCTCAAATTCTTGAGCTCAAGCAATCCTCTTGCTTCAGCATCTTGAGTAGCTGGGACTACAGGTGTGCACACCACAGCCAGCTAGTTTTGTTTTGTTTTGTTTTTCTGTTTTTTAGTAAAGACTGGATCTAACTCTTGCTCACACTGGTCTCCCTCCTCAGCCTCCCAAAGTGCTAGGATTACAGGTGTGAGCTCACCCATCAGCCGTTAGGCCCTACTATAATCCACATTTCACACTGAGGAAATTGAGGGCTAGAAAGGTTCAGCCTAGCTCGCACAGCCATTGATTACAGGGTGAGTGGTGGAAAACCAAAAAACAGAGAACTCCTCCTCGTATGTCCTGGCACCAAGATTTTTAGAGATGCAACTCTGCTAGCTTCTGGATGTGCTAAAAAATTAATTTTCGTCAATTACAGAGGACATTGTTTTAAAACTCAAAGAATAACAAAATGTTAGGTTTACATTGTGCTTTACAGTTTAACTCAAAATCTTCATATTCAAAGCCACAATAAGGAAAAGTGAAGCCAAAAACTTGAAGAAGATATTTACAAAACACATATCTCTGACAAAAGAGAGGTATCAGAATATATAAAAACAATTCCTACAAATCAATAAGGGAAAGGCAGAAAGCATGACAGAAAAATGAGCAAAGGATCTGAACAGGTGCCTCACAAAAAAGGCTGTCCAAGTAAGTGATCCGTACATTTATGAAAAAGTGCTCAATCTCATTAGTCATCAGGGAATTACAAATCCAAACCACAATGTCTAACTTATCCATCAGAATGTTGACACCACATAGGCAGGAATTTTGTTTATTCAAATAAGCGCCACCCATCAGGGACCCCACAGAATCTCAACACTGACCTCACATCTTCAAATTCCTGTCCCTGCCAACCTCGATCCCTCACCATCCTTCATCCCACAGATCCCTCTATCATTCACCCTATGGACCAGTATCCCACACCCTACAGAACACCTATTACTCACCCCACAACCGCCATCATTCAGCACACTGATCTGCCATGATTCACCCCAGACCCCCCTCACTCATTCCTTAGACGCCCTATCACTCATTCCACAAACTCCCCATCACATAGCCTATACACCGTTATCCCTGACTCTCCCATCACTGTTCTTCACTTCACTCAGTCCAAAGAAGCCCTCCACATGTTCCCCCATCCATCACTGACCCACACCAGGCCCCTCACCCTGGCTCTGCTCTCAGGACCCAAAAGCTCCTTCTCAAGCCAGGTGTGGCTCCCTGCTGTCCCAAACGCGTTTAACATTCCCGAAAGAACATGTCCCTTGCAGCCCTTTTGGGTGGATCTGGATAACGTCGGAGTTTATCTTTCGCTAAGCTCAGAAACTGCTGAGAAGCTGAGCTCTATCAGTAACAAAAACGGCGTCATCCCGTCGCGCCAGGACTTATGTTGCCGGAGGAGGCCTCACATTGCTTCTTGAGGCTACCATTCCCGCCAGAGGAGATGTGCATTTGAGGGGTGGGGGAGTGCCCGTGATATCTCCGCAGCAGGGTGTTAGAGATTGGTTCTGTGAAAGTAGTGTGAGGCTCGGAAGAGCCGCGACCGTCCCGGGCTGGCGAGTGGGCGTTCCCAGCCACCAGAAGAGGCCAGGCCAGAGGAAAGTCTTGGCGACACATCGGGTGAGAAATGGGGAAAGTGGGAAAGCCGATGGTGGGAGAACCACCTAGAAGAGTCCTCGGAGGATGCCTCATTTATTAAACGTCTGGAGAAAGTGAAACGGCCTTTGACACTTAGTGGGCTCAGACACACATCTCGCCAGCCTCTCACAACTTGGCATCAGCGCCCTGCAGCCCACGTACTGACCGTTCAGGGCAGCAGAGCCCGCCCCTGCCTGTCACTCACTGTCTACTCGGTCTTCCTTTGGCTCCTTTGAACACAGAAGGGCTGGACTTCACCTGTCACTCACAGCCTGGACTTGCTCCCTGCCTTAACGTGAGCAGATGTGGCCTTTTACAGCAATATCAAAACTGAAAGAGTTGGCCTGGCGCAATGTCGCGATAGCTTACGTATGTAATCTTAGCACTTGCGAAAGCCAAGGTGGGATGACCACTGGAGGCCAGGTGTTCAGTCCAGCCTGGACAACGTAGCAGGACTCCATCTGTACAAACAAACAAACAGAAAACCAGAAAGAAGTTTATAGAATCAGAAGTTCGAGGTAAAGCCTAAGGGGCATTGATTTTTAGAAGACTTAACAGGGGGCTAGATTGGAAGTCAGCCTGGAATGGGGTTGCAGAATTAACAAAGGCTCAGGTTCTACATCCACAAAACAGAGGCTCTGATGGTAAAATAGTTGAGAAAGTGCTAGGATTCAAGACTTTTACCAGGGTGTATGGAAGGAGAAAACCTTAACAAAAAGGCTGCTTGAAGGTCAAACCAGAAGGTTACTGATGGTGGAATAGTGACCCAATTCCAAAGTCATTTCAGAAAGACTTTGAATGGAATGTTAACTTAGACCCAAATCTGAGCTACACATCATAGAAACATTAATGGTAGTGTAGTTAACAAGGGCCAAAAAAAAAACCCAAACAAAAAAAAGGGGGGACCGACCAACACAATTCACAACCAGCACCTAAGGGGCAATATTGCTGGAAGAGTTATACAAGGCCTGACTTCAACATTGAACCAAACAAGCATTAGTGATAAAAGCGTTAACTGAGGGCTGGGTCTGATGCACACAGAAAAAAAGAGCACAAATGATGAAAGAGTTAGCAGAGACGTGACTTTCTGCACACACCAAAGGATCATAGATGGGGAGAGCATAACTGAGGTATGAAGTCAATGTACAAACCTGAGAGGCAATGATGCGGAAAGAGTCAACAGACATGAAAAACGATTCACACCTAAATTTCCCTGACAATGGGAAAATGAACAGACTGACCCCCAAGTTTAATACACAGACCCAAAGCGATTTTTAATTTTCTACCTTCAAAATCCTAAATTACATCTCTGGATCAGAACCCTTTAATGGTAGTCAAGATAACAGATGCCTGAGTTTAAAGTAAAATTAGAGCTCAGGTTGGATGGCACAGATAAAGGATTTTGATGGTGAAATCACTGACAGTGCCTGGGGTTGGGCATCAGACCTGGGGGACATGGATGGTGGAACAATTAACAAGGACATGGTGTGAATATAGACCAGATGGGCAACAATGGTGGAATGCCTGTATTCATTTCTTATTGCTGCTCTAACAAATTACCACAAACTTACTAGCTCAAAACAATATAGACTTACCATCTTACAGTCCTGAGAGCAGAAATCTGAAATGGGTTTCAGTGGACTAAAATCAAGCTGTTGGCAGAGCTGTACTCCCTTCAGAGGAAATTCCATTTCTTTGCTTTTTCTTACTTCTAGAGACCACCTGTATTCCTTGGCTCAGGGTCCCTTCCTCCATTTTCAAAGCCAGCAGTGTAACATCTTCAAATCTCTGTCTGCAACCTTCTGCTTTCATCATCACAGCTCCTTCTTTGACTCTCTTTTCCCTCTGTCTTATAAGAACATGTTCCTTGGTAAACAAGTCTATGCACACCTACCCCCAAAGGCTGAGAGAGCTGAGAGGCTCAAGAAAGAGAATGACAGATGCAGTTTATCAAAAAGAAACATTTAATAGAGACTTAGCAATAGAATCCATGTCTCAGGAGGCCACACAATGGTGGATCCCCGAACCTGCCCTCCAGAAAGTATCCTTTATACAGCAAGCTTTTTGGTAAAATATGTCTCTGGTCATTTTCTATTGAGACCCTCTTGCAAAATTCATGACCACAGAGCAAGTTAGGTAAGCATCCTTAGGGGAGGTTATCTATTCTACATGCATTGTTTCTTAACCTTGGTGTGTAAATGCATTGATATGTAGGAGCTAAACTTTGATCATTATGGTGGTTTCATTTCTAGATGGCATTACTTTTGCCATGCAACAGGCTGTGTTCCTACAGGACCCTTGATTACATTGGGACCATTCGAATAATCCAGAAAAATCTTCTTCTCCCAAGACTCTTTTTTTTTTTTTTAAACAGAGCCTCAAGCTGTCACCCTGGGTAGAGTACCATGGCATCACAGCTCACAGCAACCTCCAAATCTTGGGCTCAAGCGATTCTCCTGCCTCTACCTCCAAAGTAGCTGGGATTACAAGTGCCTGCCACAACGCCTGGCTAGTTTTTGGTTGCAGCCATCACTGTTGTTTGGCGGGCCGGGCTGGATTCAAACCTGCCAACTCAGGTGTATGTGGCTGGCACCTTAGCCACTTGAGCAACAGGCGCCAAGCCTTCCAAGACTCTTAATCAAATCTGAAAAATACCTTTTGCCATGTAAGGTAGTATATCACAGGTTCTAGAGGTTGGGACATGGACGTCTTTGAGGCAGGGGGACATCATTCTCTCTACCACAATTTTGAGGTCAAACCTCAATGGTGGTGGAAGATCTGATTGAGGCACAGGATATTAACAGGAGAAAACTATTGATGGCAGATAAGATTTGAGTTCAAGGGCAGCTCCTATAGCTCAGTGGATAGGGTGCCAGCCACATACACCGAGGATGGCAGGTTCAAACCCGGCCCCAGCCAGCTACAAACAACGACAACTGCAACAAAAAATAGCCGGGCATTGTGGCAGGTGCCTGTAGTCCCAGCTACTCAGGAGGCTGAGGCAAGAGAATTGCTTGAGCCCAAGAGTTTGAGGTTGCTGTGAGCTGTGATGCCATGGCACTCTACCCAGGGTGATAGCTTAAGGCTCTGTCCCAAAAAAAAACAAACAAAAAGTAAAACAAAGGTTTGAGTTCAAACCAAATAAGCATTGATAAGGGGCCCAGGCTGTTATGTTGGAAGGCCTGAGTTTAAGGCTAGAACAAAGAATATTGATGGAATTTCAATGAAATCCTGGACCCAGGATCAAGAGGCCCAGGTTTAGAATCTAGAATATAGGCACAGTGATGGTGGAGTAATTAAGAGTCCCAGGTTTGAAGGTTAAAGCTGAGGGTCATTAATGACTAAAGATTTAATAGATAGCCATATTCATGGTTAAAAAACAGGAACATTAATGCTTAAATCTATAACTGAAATCTGTTTTTAATATATCAATCGAAGGGAGAAATTAATGGTGTTAGGAGACCTGGATTTGATTCACAGATCAGAAGAGGTGTTGATGGAAGAAGAAATAAAAAGGAATCACCTGCAGCCAATTAAGCTAATAGGGTCCCAATGAGCAAAGGTTGAAAACAGCAGCCTCCTTGGTAGCGAACACAGCCCTGTTGCTTGTATGAGTTGAGTCTTTTCTGATATATGTTCATGTGTCAGACCTTGTTCTGTTCCCAATCTAAGCTCCAGACAGGTATGCACCGTGCCTTTGAAAAGCTCCAGGGAACTGTAGCCAGGGTTCACATTGGCCAAATCATCATGTCAGTCCACACCAAACTGCAGAACAAAGACCGTGTGACTGAGGCCCTATGTGGGGCCAAGTTCAAATTTCCTGGCCACCAGAAGATCCATGTCTCAAAGAAATAAGACTTTGCCAAGTTTAATGGGGATGAATTTGAAGACATAATGGCTCAGAATTTATTGGACCAAATACATTCCTGATTGTGGGCCCCTGGACATGTGGCAGGTCCTTCACGCATAATGGCTTCCACTCTGCTGCCCCCTCCTTATTCACACCCACCAATAAATCCTACTTCCTGTCCATTGGGGAAAAAAAGAGATCAGGTTTGAGTTTCATGCCAGAAATAAGTTGGTGATGAAATAGTTAATAGAGACCTAAGTTAAATTCCTCAACAAGTAGCACACTAGTGGCAGAAGGATTAACTGAATAACAAAAGCCTGTATAGAGGAAAAAACTGAATAGAAAACCAGGCTCAAGGTCAGACCCGAGTGGCAGTGAGGGTAGGAGGGTTAACATAGGACTAGGATCAAGGCTCAGATCTGAAGGACACTGATGGTAGAAATGTGACCCAACATCCAGATACAATGTACAGAAGAGAGGACACATAATCTTCTGTTTGTGATCCTAATTAAAACCTAATTATGGGCGGCGCCTGTGGCTCAGTGAGTAGGGCACTGCCCCATATACCAAGGGTGGCAGGTTTAAGCCCTGCCCCGGCCAAACTGCAACAACAAAAAAATACCCATGTGTTGTGGGCACCTGTAGTCCCAGCTACTCAGGAGGCTGAGGCAAGAGAATCACCTAAGCCCAGGAAATGGAGGTCGCTGTGAGCTGTGTGATGCCACAGCACTCTACTGAGGGCGATAAAGTGAGACTCTGTCTCTACAAAAATAATAATAATAATAATAAATAAAACACAATTATGTCTAGACTTTATTAGGGTTAAATTGCTATAGGATGAATTGTGTCCCCCCAAAATTAATATGTTGAAGCCCTAAAACCCTAGGTGACTATATAGGAAATAGGATCTTTAGGGAGATGATTAAGGTTAAATTTGGTCATAAGGGTAGAGCCCCGATCCAATAGAACTGGTTTCCTTATAAAAGAGGAAGAGATACCAAAGATTCTCTTTCTGCCAAGTGTGGACACCGCAAGAAGGTAGCAGTCAGCAAGCCAGGAACAGAGGCTTTACCAGAAACCAAACCCTACTGGCTCTTAGATCTAGGACTTTCTTTTTTTTTCTTTTTTCTTTTTTTTTTTTTCTGAGACAGAGCCTCAAGCTGTCACCCTGGGTAGAGTGCTGTGGCATCACACCTCACAGCAACCTCCAATTCCTGGGCTCAAGCGAGTCTCTTGCCTCTGCCTCCCAGGTAGCTGAGACTACAGGCTCCCACCACAACACCTGGCCATTTTTTGGTTGCAGCTGTCATTGTTGTTTGGTGGGCCTGGGCTGGATTCAAACCCACCAGCTCAGGTGTACGTGGCTGGGGCCTTAGCCCGTTGAGCCACAGGCGCTGAGCCTTAGATCTAGGACTTTCCAGCGTCCAACAACTGAGAGAAATTTAATTTGTTTTTTTAAGTTGCCCACCCAGTCTATGGTATTTTTTTAAATTTCAGATTAATATGAGGGTAAAAACTACTGAGTTACACAGTTTGTATCTGTTAGGTAAAGTTCAAGTTGTAGTTGAGCCCCTCACCCAAGAGGTGTGCCATATACCCCTACATTGTGCCCGATAGGTGAGAGCACACCAGTCCCCCTCATCCCTCATCCTTCTCCCTCCCACTCCTCCTTTCTTCTCCTCCCTCCACTCCCTGCACTTGAATTTCATTGTGTTTTCTCTCCCATGAGAGTATAGTTGTTCACCTACTGGTCTTACAATAGTATTGAGTACATTAGATACTTGCTTTTCCATTCATATGATACTAAAAAGAATGCACTTCAACTCCTTCCAGGTTAATACAAAAGATGTAAAGTCTCCACTTTTTTTTTTGTGGCCGAGGCCAGGTTTGAACCCACCACCTCCAATGCCAGCACCCTACTCCTTTGAGCCACAGGCGCCACCCTAAAGTCTCCATTTTCTTATGGCTGAATAGTATTCTATGGTATGTATATGGTATTTTTAATGGTGGCCTGATCAGACTAATACAGTAGCTATGTACATCTTTACGACTTCTCTTAAATATATGGAAAACCCTTGGAAATGAAGAATTTTCATGAAGTTAAGATCAAAGCCCTTCTCAGGTATTGTTCATGCATGTTCCTGGACTCCAATCCCAGAATTCCTAATACAATAGGTTATGGATGAGGTCTAATAATATGCATTTATTTTAACTTTTTTTTTTTTTTAGACAGAGCCGCAAGCTGTCGCCCTGGGTAGAGTGCCATGGTATCATGGCTCACAGCAATCTCCAACTCTTGGGCTCACGCGATTCTCCTGCCTCCACCTCCAAAGTAGCTGGAACTACAGGCGCCTGCCACAACACCCGGCTATTTTTTGGTTGCAGCCATCACTGTTGTTTGGCAGGCCTGGGCCTGATTCAAACTCACCAGCTCAGGTGTATGTGGCTGGCACCTTAACCGCTTGAGCCACAGGCGCCGAGCCTATTTTAACTTTTTATTTGAAAATAATTCCAAACATACAAAAAGCAGCAAAAGTAGTACAAAGAACTCCCATATGTCCTTCATCCAGATTCCTCAAATGTTATTATTTCGCCCCATTTTCTTTACATATATGACATATATACATATATATAATTTTTCTGAATCATTTAAAGATACATTTCTCTAAATGCTAATGTACTTTTTCCTAAAAACAAAACACAAGTCTTTTATAACCACAATAAAATAAGAAAAGTCAGGAAATTAACATTGATAGTATACAATTATCTAATCTCCAAACCTTTTCCAAAATGTGCCAAAAGTCCCATAATGCTTTTACAGCAAAAGAATTTTTTTTTGTCTGTTCGAAGATTCAGTTCTGGCTTATGCTTTGAATTTACTTGTCATATATCGTCTCCTATAATTTAATCTTCCTTCATCTCTTATGACATTGACATTGTTTACAGAACCTAGGTAGATTGTTTTGTAGATTGTTCCGTAGGATTATACTAACATCTCCAATTCAATTTCAAGACCTCAGGGGCACTCTAGCCCTACCTTTTTTCCAGATTTGTAATGCCTGTGTAAAAAAATTTACTAACTAAAGTGCAATATTTGTATATAGTTCTTTTTACTTTTAGTCTGATAGTATCCAGTCAAAATAATTGCTTCCCAAAGTTATTTAGGTTAATTATTTTCTTCAGTGTGGTGGTTATTCATTTGTAACACAGGTGGTTTTGTTTCTGTTTATATTCCATTCTGTGCACCCCACACACACATTCCAGTTTATTTATTTATGTATTTATTTTTTGAGACAGAGTATCACTATGTCACCCTGGGTAGAGGGCCATGGCATCAGAGCTCACACCAACCTCAAACTCTTGGGCTTAAGCGATTCTCCTGCCTCAGCCTCCCAAGTAGTTGGGACTACGGGCACCCGTCACAACATCCAGCGATTTTTTTATTGCAGTTAATCACTGTTATTTAGCTGGCCCCAGGCTGGGTTTGAATCTGCCAACCTCGGTGTATATGGCTGGCACCGTAACCACTGTGCTATGGGTGCTGAGCCTCTAGTTTATTTTAATGTACATGTACATACTTATTTTTAACCCTCTTCCTTACTTTCCTTTTTCTTTTCTTTTCTTTTTTTTTTTTTTTTTTTTTTTGCATTTTTGGCCAGGGTCGGGCTTCTACCTGCCATCCCCAGTATATGGGGCCGCGCCTTACTCCTTGAGCCATAGGTGCCGCCCTCTTTTTTTTTTTTTTTAAATATATGAAACATTACTCTGATTCTAAGAGTCAAAACTCTACAAAAAGATGTACTTGGAAGTGTTGATCCCTGCCTATTCCTCTTTCCCATCCTCTCCATCTTCTCACCACATTCCCACTGATTCCCTTTAGGTAACAAATCTTACTCATTATTGTTTCATATGCAGGCTCAGGGTGAAAGTGTTGGGCCCTGAGAGGGGGTTCCCATCATTCCATGCTCTAGCTCCCTTCAGTAGCTGTCTCCAGGGTCCTGACTGTCCCCATCTTTTGGATTTCCTGAGTATGATGTGTTGAAGCAGGTAGGGGAATTCACCTGAGTGCATAAGTTGTGGGATCACCCAGAGATTAGGGATTTCACTATTTAATTTAATTTAAGTTTTTAAAAGGTAAAGATTATCCTATATGCCAATATGGCCAATATGTAGTCATTAACTCTAGAGTAATTGCTGGGGATTGTTTTTTCTAACTAAAAAACATGACTTAAAATTTCCCTTTACATAAAATCTAGTTAACCAGAAGGGTACAGGTGAAACTTACTAAATGCAGAATACAAATGTCTTTATACAATAACAAAGAAAATGCCCTGAAGGCTATGTTAAACAGTTTGAAGAAAATACTTCAGATTGTATATGAAACCAGCACATTGTACCCCTTGATTGCACTAATGTACACAGCTATGATTTAATAATAAAAATACCTTAAAAAAATAAAAATAATAATAATAAATAAAAAATTTTTAAAAATCTAGTTAACCATGGGGGAAAAAAACCTTAAACTCTTTGTTTGGCAAAAGCAAGAAGCTTATAGGTATCAGTAGAGGAAAAAACATCATTATGAAACCTTCGGGAAGGGAGGGCTGAGCAAATGGGCCCTTTCCAGTCCAGGAGCTCTGGACTGAAGTGGAAAAATAACACTGAGATTTCCTCATCTTCCCTTCACTATCTCCCTGGTGCTTGATACCACATCTCAGAGGTGGTTTGCCGTGAATTGCTTCATTAGAGGCTGGAAGTGGACCATGAGCAGGTGACATCCGAAGAGTGTTGGGGCCCTGCTAGGCCCAAGATGAGAAAAGGACAAGTGTTTAAAGGCAGATGTATGTAGTTCTACTAGGGTTTGGACATTGGCTAGAGAGGCGGCACCCAACATCTTTAATCAAGAGGCAAGGAGCAGAGAGAGACAGAAGAGGAAGAGAGTATGGGAGGGAGAAGAGAGTCTGAGAGGCTGTAAGAGAAAGAGGGAATGGAGAGGTGATGATGAAGAGAACAGAGCAGAAAGAGATCAGCAGATAAAAGGCAGAGACAGAGTGGGCCACTTGGTGAGGCAGGCATGGAGGGTCTCCTCCGCAGGGACCGTACACCCAACTCATGCACACAACTGGAACAGAATCAATGAGAATCTAATCTGGGGACCTGGCTAGCCTAGCCTCTGTCTGGAGGACTTCTTGCCCTGTCATCTGTGCCACTGAGTCCCCACCGTCCTTCATCCAGGACAAATTCACATGTCTAGTGAAATCTGTGGAGAGCACACCCAAGACAAAAGGTCAGGACCTGGAAGGCTGATGATTTCCCCCTGCTGGGCAGGCCTGGGGAGGACTGGATGGAGGAGGCTACGACAAACAGAGAAACTGCCCTTTCTTCCCAAGAGCAGCCCAGGTGTCCTCAGAGCAGGAATAAGGAGCTCACATTTGACACTCTTGGGACTGCAGTAAGTGTCCCTTCCCTATGCTGCCTGTGCCCCAGCAGGTCATCTTGTCCCACAATTTGCCTCCAGGTATTCAAGTACCAGAATACACCAGCTGTACTAGCAGGTTCAAAGGCCTCAGGGGAGGACTTCAAGTCCCAGATTTCTGGGCAGATGGTCTAAGCTACTTTGCTTTGTAGCTCTGCAGTTTGGAAAGAATTAGCCCCAGGGTCCAGGCACCAATGGGGCTGTGGGAACTCCTGGGCCAGAAGAGAAAGAACACTTGATTAGTTATTCAAAACTTGATGAGCAGGGACATCTGATTTTGCTCCTGGGAAGCAGTGAAGATCTCAACATCTACCTGGAAATAGTGCCAACCGTGGGCACCAGCGACACCCTTCAAGGATACCGTGCTTGGTGGTCCAGCTACTTCAGGATGCTATGGTAGGGACGCAGGTTATACAGCTTCACTAATACAAAGTTCCGGCACAAGGTTCAGGCCACAGGATTGGACTAACAGCCAAACATTAAATCCCCAGGACCTGAAGAAGTTGCTGCTGCAAGGAAAGAAAGGACAAGGTCATTCCAAGTAGAGAATGTTTTGGCCATCCACGTTCATAAACTAGGGCCTTCACTCAGCTCACCATGCCCATGCTTCAGAGGCTCAGTTAAGAAACTCTTCACGTGGCTGGCATTCTTCCTTTCTTTCTTTGGGATGCCATGCCATATCTATCTCTCTCTCTCTCTTTCTCTCTCTCTCTCTCTCCCCCTCTCTCCTTCCCTCTCTCTCTCTTTTTCTCTCTCTCTGTCCCCCTCCCTCCCTCTCTCTCTCTTTCTGTCCCCCTATCCCTCCCTCCCTCCCTGTCCTCCTCCGTCCCTCTCTCTGTCCCCCTTCCTCCCTCCCTCCCTCCCTCTCTCTCTCTCTCTTTGTTTCCCACCCTTCCTCCTCCCTCTCTCACTGTCCCCCTTCCCTCCCTCTCTCTCTGTCCCTCTCACTCCCTCCCTCTCTCTTCCTCCCCATCTCTCTCTCTGTCCTCCTCCCTCCCTCCCTCCCTGTCTCTGTTTCCCCTCCCTCCTCCTCTCTGTCCCCCTCTCTCCCTCTCCCTATCTCCCTCCCTCCCTCTCTCATCCTCATCTTCCCCTCTCTCACTCCCTGCTCTCTGCTCTCTCTGTCTCATCTCTTTTCCCCTACTCTCTTCCCTCTCTCTAATATAAAATAAACTTATACTTTTTGTATTTGTTTTTTTGAAACAGAGTCTCAACTATGTCATGCTCAATAGAGTGCTGTGGCATCACAGCTCACAGCAACCTCAAACTCTTGGTCTTAAATGATTCTCTTGCCTCAGCCTCCCAAGTAACTGGGACTACAGGCGCCTGCCACAACGCCCGGCTATTTTTTTTGTTGCAGTTGTCATTGTTGTTTAGCAGGTCCGGCCCGGGTTCAAACCCACTAGCCTTGGTGTATGTGGCCGGCGCTGTAACCACTGAGCAACGGGCGCCGAGCCAGCTTATACTTTTATAATCCTAAAATAAGAAACTCTTCACCTCCCATTCCTCCAGAGTTTCTGGATTATCCTGGTTTCCCAGAAATACCACAGAATGGAGAATCTGATTCCACACCATGAATTTATCCTAACTTGATCAGCCTAATAGCATCAGGAACAAACCTGCAATCTGACAATGCCAAGTTTACTGACTCTGCAATGAGGAGGCTGCACACCAGAAGGACCATGAGATTTCTTACCAAAGGAAAAGGTAGAGTTATCACAGGATCTGAGGGAAGGATGAATTTTTGTTTTTTGAGACAGTCTCACTTTGTTGCCCCTGGTAGAGTACTGTGGCATCATAGCTCACAGCAACCTCAGACTCTTGGGCTCAAGCGATCCTCTTGCCTCAGTCTCCTGAGTACCTGGGACTATAGGAGCCTGCCACAAAGCCTGGATTTTTTGAGGCTGGATTCTCGCTCTTGCTCAGGCTGATCACGAAACTGTGAGCTCAGGCAATGCACCCATCTCGGCCTCCCAAGTGCTAGGATTACAGGCATGAGCCACCACACCGGCCTAGGGAAGGATGAAATTTATGTATAATTTAAATGAACCCTGCCACATCTGCCCACACGATGTCGTCTGCATGTTCTTTGTGAGAAGCACATCTGTGTATGTATCTAATTTTTTTTAAATCATACCAGGGGAGAACACAAGTACAGTCCTCCACCACTACAAATTATGAAATTGAGTTTCCTACATTTGAGGAAATTGCAGAGAGTACAATGGATAAACTTAAACTTGGGGAAACCTCCTTTGTAATCATGGTATCTCCCCTGCTGGAGATTGGGAGTGTTGGATTTGTATCTACTTCTTTTTTTTTTTTTTTTAATTAAGTCATTTGTACATAGATCATACATACATTTATGCCATTATGGGATTCGATGTGTTGATTATTTGTACAAATTGGAGTGCTTACATGCTAGTAATCAACATAGCTTTCACCTTAATTACCCAATTACAATGTTAAGACATTTGTGTTCTACACCTGATAGATCCAACTTGTACTTGCATTATGCTCCATAGGTGTGGTCCTCCTATTAACCCTCCATCAACCCACCTGCCTCCCTTCCCTTCCCTCCTTCATCCTAGGCTACAGTTGTGTTTTATTTTTCATATGCAAGTGTGAGTGATTATAAATTGGTTTCACAGTAGTACTGAGTACATTGGATAATTTTTTCCATTCCTGAGATACTTTACTAAGAAGAATATTTTCCAGCTTCATCCATGTAAACATAAACAAGGTAAAGTCTCCATTTTTTAAAAAAATAAGGAACATTTCACAAATTTGCGTGTCACCCTTGTGCAGGGGCCATGCTAATCTTCTCTGTATCATTCCAATTTTAGTTTATGTGCTGCCGAAGCGAGCACTGTTATCTACTTCTAAGGAAGAGTTTCTCAATCTCAGCAGTGCTGACACCCAAGGCTGGCCCATACTTTGTTGGGTATGGGGGCTGTCTTGTGCACTGGTGGTTATTTACCAGCATCCCTAATCCCTACCCACTATATGCCAGTGGCTTCCCCCATCCCAGATGTGATAAATAAAAATTTACAATATATTACCAATTTCCCCTTGGGAAGTAAATTCACCCCCGTGGTTGAAAATCAGTGATCTAATGGTTTGTTGATAGTGGTAGTGGGAATACTAAGTAAAAGACCTTGTGGAATGGCTTCTGTTTTCACTTTTCTGTAGTGTATTTTAGGGGAGATAAAAAGTTAAATGAGGGCCACATTAAAACGGCACATCTCTGGCGGCGCCTGTGGCTCATCGAGTAGGGCACGGGCCCTATATACCGAAGGTGGCGGGTTCAAACCCGACCTCGGCCGAACTGCAAAACAGAAAATTACCTGGGCTTTGTGGCGGGTGCCTGTAGTCCCAGCTACTTGGGAGGCTGAGGCAAGAGAATCGCCTAACCCCAGGAGTTGGAGGTTGCTATGAGCTGTGTGACGCCACAGCACTCTACTGAGGGCTATAACTTGCGACTCACTCTATAGGAAAAAAAAAAAAAAAAACGGCAAATCTGTAGCTAAAGCAAGCTCATTGTTAAATTTTTTTAAAAGTCAGAGATGACTTAATCATCTATGTAACAGATCTGATGGAATTTATTTATTTATTTGAGACAGAGTCTCACTATGTTGCCCTCTGTAGAGTGCTATTGAATCACAGCTCACAGCAACCTCAAACTCTGGCGCTTAAGTGACTCTCTTGCCTCAACCTCCCAAATAGCTGGGACTACAGGCACCCACAACAATGCCCGGCTTTTTTTGTTGTTGTCATTGTTGTTTGGCAGTCCCGGGCTGGGTTCGAACCCACCAGCCCTGGTGCATGTGGCTGGCACCAGAGCCGCTGAGCTACAGGCATCCAGCCAGATGAAATTTATTTTATTTATTTATTTATTTATTTATTGAGACAGAGTCTCACTTTATCGCCCTCGGTAGAGTGCCCTGGTGTCACACACTCACAGCAACCTCCAACTCTTGGGCTTAGGCGATTCTCTTGCCTCAGCCTCCCAAGTAGCTGGGACTACAGGCGCCCACCACAACGCCCAGCTATTTTTCTGTTTTGCAATTCGGTCGAGGCTAGGTTTGAACCCTCCACCTTCTGTATATGGGACTGGTGCCCTACTCGAGGAGCCACAGGCGTTGCCCTGGAATTTATTTTTAAATAAATAATGTTTAATCCTAGAACTAATAAGTGAGTTTAGCAAGGTTGGAGGGTACAAGATCATCGTACAAGACACAATGTATTCCTATATATGAGCAACAATCAGAAATTGAAATTAAAAAACAATAACGTTTAAAATACTATCAAAAATATGAAATACTTCAGGGTGTATTTGACAAAGGATTTGACAGACCTATACATTGAAAATTACAAAATACTCCTGGGAGAAACTAAATAAGACCTAAGCCAATGGAGGGTGATACCTAGTCCATAGTTTGGGGGAGCTAATGTTGTTAAGATGTCCATTCTCCCCAAGTTTAATCTATAGATTTAACACAATATCAATCAGAAATTTAGCAAGATTTTTGGTAGAAACTGACATGTTGATTCTAAAATTCATATGATAATGCAAAGGATCTAGAATAGACAAAAACATCTGGCTTGGCGCCTGTGGCTCAACGGGCTAAGGCGCCAGCCACGTACACCTGAGCTGGTGGGTTCAAATCCAGCCCAGGCCCGCCAAACAACAATGACGGCTGCAAACAAAAAATGGCCAGGCATTGTGGTGGGCACCTGTAGTCCCAGCTACTTGGGAGGTGGAGGCAGGAGACACGCTTGAGCCCAGGAATTGGAGGTTGCCGTGAGCTGTGATGCCACAGCACTCTACCTAGGGTGACAGCTTGAGGCTCTGTCTCAAAAAAAAAAAAAAATGGGTGTAGCCCGTAGCTCAGTGGGTAGGACACCGACCACACACACCAAGGCTGGAAAGTTCAAACCCGGCCCTGACCAGCTAAACAACAATAAATGCAACAAAAAAATAGCTGGGCATTGTGGCAGGCACCTGTAGTCCCAGCTACTTGGGAGGCTGAGGTAGGAGAATCGCTTAAGCCCAAGAGTTTAAGGTTGCTCTGAGCTGTGATGCTACAGCAATCTACCAAGGGTGACAAAGTGAAACTCGTCTCAAAAGAAAAAAGAAAGAAAGAAAAGAATTAGATAATGAGTTGAGGCCAGAAAATTATAGAAGAGCTAGAGAGAAAAAGCCTAGGTTTACTTGATTAGTAGAAATGTGAACATTTGAAAGCAATTCTTTTTTTTTTTTTGCAGTTTTTGGCCAGGGCTGGGTTTGAACCCACCACCTCCAGCACATGGGGCCGGTGCCCTACTCCTTGAGCCCCAGGCACCACCCTGAAAGCAATTCTTGAAAGGGTTAAGAAGGAAGTAAGGAGTATGGGAAAGAAAACCTATATCATCTTAGAGAATTCATATATCATCATAAGCAGAATCTTGGCAACTAGAGGAAAGGCAGTTCTTGTTACAAACTGACAGAAAACTTAGCTGATTTGTACCCTACAGTTTTGGGGAAAGCAGAAATTGTACGTGATACACTTGGGCATTTATCTAAAAGAGATTTTCAAAGAAGTGAGATGTTCTGATTTGTTCTTGCTATTCGATAAATTGTAACTAGGTTTTTGGAACAAATTTCAATGACCCCTGTATGTTTTTTTATAGTCCTCTCCCTTAACTAAGTACTTGACCTTGGAAATTGTTTCTCGGAAATGGTGGATCTAAGACAAAGGAGCTGAGATACTGAAGGCCCCTGGGCAGACTTCCTAATGCCAAGAGTCACCTTCCCCCACAAACTCCCCCAAACGCCTGTCCCTTGTTAGTTACACCATGACCTTCCTCAAGGCCCAGTGGCCCCTCCTTTAAAAGCCCTTGATCTCCTTTAGTTGGGGGAAAAGGATTGGAGGTGCTTCTCCCCTTCTCTTGTCCTTGTCTTTTGGATTAAAAATTCCTTTCTTCTGGCTTGGCACTTGTAGCTCAGCAGCTAGGGCGCCAGGCACATACGCTGGAGCTGGCAGCTTCAAATCCAGCCCAGGCCTGCCAAACAACAATGACAACTATGCAGGTGGTGCCTGTGGCTCAAAGGAGTAGGGCTCCGGCCCCATATGTCAGAGGTGGCGGGTTCAAACCTAGCCCCGGCCAAAAACCGCAAAAAAAAAAAAAAAAAAAATCAAAAACAATGACAACTACAACAAAGAAATAGCCTGGAGTTGTAGGGGTGCCTATAGTTCCAGCTACTTGGGAGGCTGGGGCAAGAGAATCGCTTAAGTCCAAGAGTTTGAGGTTGCTGTGAGCTGTGACACCACAACACTCTACTCAGGGTGATAGCTTGAGACTCTGTCTCAAATAAAAGAAATTCCTTTCTTCTTTGGCAATCCTTGTCAATAATTGGATCTTTGTGTGATAAGCAACTAGGCCTAGGCAGAAAATCCCCTATGCCAGAAACCCTCTTGCAGTTTGACAACAAATTGAGGAAACAACTATTATGCAAAAAGAATCCAAGACTTGATGATTTAGGAAATTCTCAACCTATCAAGATTGCAAAATAGACCAAAATTAGTAGAGTCACTGTCAAGAAGACATGCTCTGAAGAAAAAGTCAAGAATGTAGCTGTGTTTGCTAGTACTGAAAAGGTTAGGCATGCAACTCAACAATCTCTTCAAGTTTCTTCAACTATCTCTGCAATAGCCAGTAACAGAAATGTGATTATCTGGGAACTATATTTGAAGAACCTCTCATCTGATGATGTGAATGCCTGTGATTGACATACATTCTGAGAACAAAGTCACTGTTCCAGAGAGCTGAGCCACAAGCCACAGAGAATTATTTCTAGGCCTTGAACCCAAATAGAATTTACCCTGCTGGATTTCCAATACTTGGGACTAGTGACTCCTTCCTTTCTTCCATTTTCTCCCATTTGAAATGGAAATACCTATAACTGTTATTATATGCCCGTCCCACAACTGTATTTGGGGAATAGATAACTTGTTTTCTAGCGTCACAAGTCCATGGATATAGAGGAATTATGTCCCAGGATGGATCACAACTAGTATCTCACCCATACATATTTTAGATGATGAGATTTGTAACTTCTGAGTTGATAATATTTGATGAAATTGGGACTTCAATTGATGCTGAATGGGTTGAGACAGATTTGAGGATTGACAGATAGAGGGCATGTTTTTTGCATGTTGTGTGGACATGAATCCTTAGGATCCAGAGGGCAAACTGTGGTAGACTGAATAATGTTCCCCCGAAAGATAGACACATTATAACCCTTGGAATCTATGAGCATTACTATTATTGAACCAGGCCCAGTATGCTGATGGCTGAATTGATAGTTTTGCGGCAGAAAAAGGGTTTGCTCATGAGACAGCCAAGTAAGAATATGGGAGAACATGTCTCAATTTGACTTCCAGGAAGATGGGGTTTAGGGATATTTATGGGATAAAGGAGCAAGGTGGTCTGAAGCATGAGGAAAGGTGATTGGAGGTAAGGAAGAGTGAAATAATCTGTGTTCTGCACAATCATAGCCAAGTTTCATGGCTCTTTCTAGGAAGCATGTTTGAAGAATGGCAGCATTAGTATGATCTGTAGGTAGATATTTTGGTCTTCTGAGTCAAAGGTCACTTGGAAAACACTCAAGCAGATCCAGTGAGGGGTCAGTGGTCTCAACTGGCTTGAACTAAACAAGATATTGACTTTAGGTTCCTGAAAAACTACTTAGGCAACCATTACTATTATGATCCATTATGTCAGAGATGTCATCTGTAAGGAAACTGAAGGGAGCCTTTAAGAAAAAAAAAAAAAATCTGAGGTCAGCCCTCTGCGGCCTTGGGGGGGCGGGCGGCCGTGCAGTCCCGGGGCCATGCGAGGCACAGGCGCTGAGACCAGCCGCCCGCGGGCTTCCAGCGCAGGCACCGCGCGGTGACAAGTTTGCGCTTTGCTTCCGCAGGACGGAACCACCGCTACTATGTAGCCGGTTTCAGGCCGGACTCGGCCTGCGACAGCAAGAGCCTGACTCCGGCAGACCCTGGGCCTTGGGAGCTCATCGCCAGCGACTGCGGAGGTGCAGAGGCCTTAGATATAAGCGCGGGTTGAAAACTACAGGCTCAGCCATGGAAGCTGGGATGCGCTTGTGTTGGTATTTCACCTGAGCTACACCAACTGTCCCTCTGTATAGTTATGATAAGAAAGTGCCACGAGCAATAAGGTCAATACAGAGATGCCAAAAAAACGTATGTGTATTTTAAGAGATGTTATCTAGATTGTACTTAGCCTTCTCAGTAATTACAGTAGCAATGTGCAGTATGACATTCGCTTAAACATGGTGCTAATCAAATGATTGCCAGTCACCATGAGACAGGCAGCACAGTCAAAGAAAATGGCAGAGTCGCGGCAGTCATTCGAGGAGCGCAAGACCATTTTGAAATGGTATTTAAAATTCGAGAACATTGTGGAAGTGCAACGACAGTGGAGGCGTGAGTACACAACAGACCCTCCAACACGCCTGACAATTGCGCGCATTCGTGACAAGTTCGAGAGGCATGGCACCGTGTGCGATGTGCACAAGGGCAGGTCCCGGAGGTCTCGCACCACCACGAGTCCTGCCATCTGCGCTTGTGCTGGAGCAGTTCACACACTTGCCACAGAAGTCCACCGAACAGTGTGCACGTGAGACCAGGGTCAGCAGAACCAGCATACGACGCATTCTTTTTTTTTTTTTTTCTTTCTAGACAGAGCCTCAAGCTGTCACCCTGGATAGAGTGCTGTGCCATCACAGCTCACAGCAACCTCCAATTCCTGGGCTCAAGCGACTCTCTTGCCTCTGCCTTCCAAGTAGCTGGGACTACAGGCGCCCACCACAACGCCATTTTTTGTTGTTGTTGTTGTTGTTGCAGCCGTCATTGTTGTTTGCGGGCCCGGGCTGGATTCGAACCCGCCAGCTCAGGTGTACGTGGCTGGCGCCTTAGCCCGTTGAGCCACAGGCGCCAAGCCAATACAACGCATTCTTAAGACAGCAAGGTGGGAAGTTTTTGTCCCAAGATTATTACATTCACTGAATGAAGATGACCCTGATTGAGGGGTGCAATACTGTGAATGGTTCCAAAACATGGGGAGGAGTTTGTGGGGAAAATGGTTTGGTCTGATGAAGCACAGTTTAAACTAAACGGAACAGTCAACCGACATAATTGTGTGTATTGGGCTCCAGAAGTTCCACGTGTGGAAAAAGATGTCCATTTGTTGGGCCTCAATGTCTGGTGTGGACTGTCATTGAGGGGACTCATAGGACCATTCTTTTTTGAAGGTCCTGTTACTGGTCCAGTGTACCTAGACATGCTGCGCACATCCATTTTACCTGCAATTTGGACACTTTGGGGGGATGATACATTTTACTTCCAACAAGATGGGGCCCCACCGCACTTCCACCCTGACGTGAGAGCTTACCTTGATGAGATCTTGCCAGGACAATGGGTAGGACGCAGAGGCGTGGTTGAGTTTCTCCCACGGTCTCCTGACTTAACACCCCTTGACTTCTACCTCTGGGGCACATTACAGGATGCGGTGTACCATAGAAAACCGGCTACACTGGTGGAACTTCAGGAAGAAATTGAAAGGGCATGTGCAGCGATACAAGCAAAGACTTTGGTCAGCGTTGTTCAGGCAGTAGTTCTCCGAAATCAGAAGTGTCTGGATGTTGATGGTAACCTCTTTGTGCACCTCTTGTAATTGCAGAAGTCAAATGTGACTTGTATTTATTATCTTGTGTGTGTGTGTGTGTGTGTGTGTAGAGACAGTGTCTCACTCTATCGCCCTTGGTGGAGTGCTGTGGAGTCACAGCTCACAGCAACCTCCAACTCCTGAGCTTACGCAATTCTCTTGCCTCAGCCTCCCAAGTAGCTGGCTGGGACCACAGGTGCCCGCCACAGCACCCAGCTAATTTTTGATGCAGTTCTTGAACCCGCAGCCCTCGGTATATGGGGCCGGCACCCTACTCGCTGAGCCATTTTGTGATGGGTATATATTCAGTATTACAATTTTAGTAGTCTTCACTTTTCTTAAAATGTGTATGTGCTTTTTTGGCACCTTCTGTATTTTTACTAACTTTGTAGCAACCGTGTGTCTGTGCACTGCCATAGAGTTAAAGCAGTGAGACAGTGCTGGTGGCGACAGGGCAGTGTAATAGATGCTTCTTGTTCATCTTTTCAGTTCTCACACATTTGGTATATTCTACTCTCCCATTTTATAGATGAAGAAATGGGTTAGGTAGTACTTCAAGTTCCATTGTGTATTAGCAGCTCTGAACAAGAAGCCATGGGTGTAACTTTTAGGCAAGGTGACTAAAAGTTACCTATCTGTTGAGATTTGATGTTGTGGTATAACAGGCCAGTTAGAGGAAAGGCCCACAATAGAGCTGGTAAGAATATCTCTTTTATTTTTTCTTTTTTAGATGCACGAAACTTTAATTCCATTTGGTCCAAGGCTTGGGGTAAGACTGCAAGGTGTTTGAAAAGCTGTCTTGTGGCTGGAGGAAGAGGCTCTGGCAGAAGCCCTGATGGTTTGAAAAGGGCTCCTCAGAGGTCACTGGTCTCCGCAGGCTTAATCGTGCTAGAGAGTGAGCCTTTCGAAGAGACACTCCCCCAGCCCAACCTGAGGGCCAGCCAGCCGGTGGAGGTTGGTCAGGTGGTCACTCATCTTCTTGAGGAGTTTCACTTCCTTATCTAGGAAGTGACTCTCCAGGAAGTCACAGAGATGAGGGTCTGTGCAGGCAGAACCCAGGGCGTGAAGATCCAAAATAACCTAGTTCAGGCTCTTTTTCTGGGCCAATGCGGCTTGCATTGCGTCCAAGGTTGTACCCCATTTATCTTGAGATGGTTTCTGCACGTCCAGGAAAAGAGTGCAGCCGCCACGCTGGTTTTGCATCTTCAAGAGACGCTCAGAGTCCTGTCGCTTCTCCTCCACCAACTCACGGAAGAAGTGGCCCACGCCTTTCAGAGCCACATCGTCGCAGTTGAAATAGTAGCCCAGAGAGAGGTAGGTGTAGGAGGCCCGCAGATGCAAGTTGACCAGGCGGTTGACGGCTGCCTCTACATCAGTGGAATAATTTTGACGAACCTGGGAGCTCATGGTTGATCGGTAATACGGAACTAACCACAAAAAAAATGGTGTTAGCTGACTCCAGAAGCAGGAGATGGCCGTGAAGATGGTCTCAGAGATTTCAAGTGGAAAAGAAAAGAATGAGAGTGGAAAATTGAGGAAGGCTGTAAAAAAGGGAGTCCCCGGGTCTGTTCCGTCCAAACACTGTTGAAGCAAAACACAGAACCGAGGGACCACCTCTCGCGCCACCAGGCAATATCTCTTTTTTTTTGAGACAGTTTTACTTTGTTGCTCATCAGTAGAGTGCTGTGGTGTCACAGCTCATAGCAACCTCAAACTCTTGGGCTCAAGCAATCCTCTTACCCCAGCCTCTGAGTAACTGGGACTACAGGGGCCTGCCATACAGCTTCTGGCTGTTATTAGAGATGTGGTCTCACCCTTGCCCAGGCTGGTCTTGAACTCCTAGAGTGATCCACCTGCCTCAGCCTCCCAGAGTGCTAGGGTTACAGGCATGAGCCCCTGCATAAATTCTTAATGGTATTTAATTACATTGAACCTAGAGAAGGTTCTCAAATTTTGGCACAAGCACCTGTCAATGTATAAGGTGTTTTTGGCATATGTATCATAATGAGGTATAAATAGCAACTTAATGAAACAGGGAAAGTTTTCATATGGGAGGAAGCGTAAAAGTCTAGCAAGATGCATGGAGCCCATACATGCTAGAACAAGTTCATTCTTACTAACTAATCTGCATGTCTAGCAATTGAGATCTTCATATTTAAAAGCATGTATGTCAGTTAAAAGTAACTCATTTTCCAGAATCTTTAAATAAAGATATTTAATATTAAAAAAAAAAATCTAAAAGCAAGCCAAACAGGTTGAAGTTTGACAAGCCTAGTCAGGTTTGCTCTCAGCTTTATTACCTTACAGGAAAGTGATTATGTTAAAAATCTTGAGATGGAGAGATTATCCTGGATTATCTGAGTAGGCCCTAAATGTAATTGTAACTGTCCTTATCAGATTGAGGCAGAGGATATTTGACAGACAGAAGAGAAGAAAGCAATGTGACAGCTATGGTTTGAATGTTCCCACTAAAACTTACGCTGAAATTTACTTGTCATTGTAACAGTGTGGAAAGATGGAGCCTTTAAGAGGGAATTAGGTCATGAGGGTTCTACCCTCACACTAATTAAAAAAAAATGGTATTGAGAAGTAGGGTTATTGTTATAAAATACTTAAAAATGCAGAAGCAGCTTTAGAAATGTGCAATAGGTAGAAACTGGAAGAATTTTTAGGAACAGGCTAGAAAAACTCTGAATTGCTGTGAACGAAAGCATTAAGGGTGATTCTGGTGAGGGCTTACAGGAAGATCTCAGAACCAAAGAGAACTTGCATCTTCATAGAGATTACCTAAGTAGTTATGACCAGAATGTTAGTAGAAATATGGACATATAGGTTATTCTGATAAAGTCTCACATGGAAATGAGGAACAAGGTTGAAAATTGTGTTCATACCTGAGGGCTTTATGGAATGAAAAACTTAAGAGTGGTAGATTAGAATATTTAGTAGGAGAAATATCTAAGCATCAAAGCATTCAGGCTGCTGCATGGTTACTTTTAACTGTATACAGTGAGATGCAAGTCCAAAGAAATAACTTAAAGACACAATTTATTATGAAACGGGAAGCAGAGCAGAAATACTTAGAAAACTCACAACTTGTCTGGGTAAAGAGTTAAAGAGCATATTTGGGAGAGTATGCTAAGGGTGTGAACAAGTGACTATTTTCTAAAGAAATACCATGGATAGAGGGAGCCAGGCGCTGATGCTATACATAAAAACAACGGAAGAAAGACCCAGAAGGCATTTCAAAGTCCTTATGATAAAATAATTTTTTTCTTTTGGGTAAGTGCCTAGTGATGTGATGGCAGGTTCAAATGGCAGGTCTAATTTGAGTTCTTTAATGATTCTCTGTACTTCTTGCCAAAGAATCTGTATTAGTTTGCAGTCCCACCAACAGTGTAAAAGTGTTCCGTTCTCGACTCAGCACCTGTAGTTTAAGCGGCTAAGGTGCCAGCCACATACACCAGAGCTGTCAAGTTTGAATCCAGCCGGGGCCTGCTATGACAAACTACAACTATGACAACTACAACTAAAAAATAGCTGGGTGTTGTGGTGGGTGCCTGTAATCCCAGCTACTTGGGAGACTGAAGCAAGAGAATCACTTAAGCCCAAGAGTTGGAGGTTGCTGTCAGCTGTGTGACATCATGGCACAGCACTCTCCCCAGGGCAACAGCTTGAGACTCTGTCTCAAAAAAAAAAGTGTTCTCTTCTCTCCACATATGTACCAGCATCTGCAACTTTGGGACTTTGTGATGTGGTCTATTCTCACTGGGGTTAGGTAATAACTCAGGGTGGTTTTGATTTGCATTTCTCTGATGATTAGGAATGCTGAGGATTTTTTCATGTTTATTAGCCCTTCATCTGTTTTCCTTAAAGAAGGTTCTGTTCATGTCTCTTTCTCAGTGATAGATGGCTTTGTTTGCTCTTTTTGTTGATTAATTTGGGTTTGCTGTAGATTCTGGTTATCAATCCTTTGTCAGAATCGTACCACGCAAATATCTTTTCCCATTCTGAAGGTTGCCTATTTGCATTTTTTTTTTTTTTGAGACAAAGTCTCACTATGTTGCCCTCAGTGGAGTGCCATGGAGTCACAGCTCACAACAACCTCAAACTCTTAGGCCTAAGTGATTCTCTTGCCTCAGCCTCACAAGTAGCTCACCACAATGCTCAGCTATTTTTTTGTTGCGGTTGTCAATGTTGTTCAGCTGGCCCGGGACAGGTTCAAACCTGCCAACCCCTGTGTACGTGGCTGACGCTATAACCACTGTGCTAGGGGTGCCAAGCCTGCCTATTTGCTTTTACTTGTTGTGTCCTTAGCTGTGCAGAAGCCTTTCAGTTTAATGAAGTCCCATTTGTTTATTTTTGTTGTTGTTGCGCTTGCCACTGAAGTCTTCATAAAATTTTTCCCTAGGCTGACATCTTCAAGAGTTTTTCCTACACTTTCATCTAGGATTTTTATCATTTCATGACTTAAATATTTTATCCATTTTGAGTCAATTTTTGTAAGTGGTGAAAAGTTACCAATTCTCCCAGCACCATTTATTTAATAGGGATTCTTTTCCCTGGTGTATGCTTTTGTTAGGTTTATTAAAGAACAGATGGCTATAAGAGACCAGTTTCATCTCTTGGTTTTCTATTCAGTTCCTTATGTCTATGTCTCTATTTTTGTACCAATACCATGCTGTTTTGATCACTGTGGACTTGTAATATAACCTAAAATCTGGTATAGGGATGCCTTCAGCTTTGTTTTTATTACTAAGAATTGCCTTGGCTATATGGGTTTTTCTCTGATTCCATGCAAAACAAAGAATTATTTGTTCCAGTTTTTCAAAGTATGATGTTGGTATTTTAATGGGATTACATTGAATCTGTAGATTGCTTTGAGTATTATAGACAGTTTAACAATCTTAATTCTTCCCAGCCTAGAGCATGGTATATTATTGCATTTGTTAATGTCTTCTGCTATTTCCTCTCTTAGGGTTTCATAATTCTCTTTGTAGAAGTCTTCACCTCTTTTGTTAGGCATATTCCTAGGTATTTCATTTTCTTTGAATCTACTGTGAAGGGAGTTGTGTCCTTGATTTGCTTCTCAACTTGGCTATTACTGGTGTATACAAAGGATACTGATTTGTGGACATTGATTTTATACACTGAAACATTACTGTATTTCTCTTTTTTTTTTTTAAGACAAAGCCTCACTTTGTCACCCTCAGTAGAGTGCCATGGCATCAAAGCTCACAGCAACCTCAAACTCCTGGGCTCAAGCGGTTCTCTTGCCTCAACCTCCCAAGTAGCTGGGACTACAGGAGACTGCCACAATGCCCAGCTATTTTTGTTGTTGTTGCAGTTGTCATTGTTGTTTAGCTGGCCTGGGCAGGTTCAAACCTGCCAACCTCGGTGTATGTGGCTAGTGCCCTGACCACTGTGCTATGGGTGCTGAGGCCATTACTATATTTTTTCATCACTTCTGGGAGTCTTGTGGTCGAGTCTCTGTTTTTTTGTTTTTTTTTTTAAGACAGAGTCTCAAGCTGTTGCCCTGGGTAGAGTGCCATGGCATCACAGCTCACAGCAACCTCAAATTCCTGGGCTTAAGCGATTCTCTTGCTTTAGCCTCCCAAGTAGCTGGGACCACAGGGACCCGCCAAAAAATGCCTGTCTATTTTTTGGTTGCAGTTGTCATTGTTGTTTGGCAGGCCCAGGCTTGGTTCCAACCCATCAGCTCCAGCATATGTGGTTGGCACCCTAGCTGCTGAGCTACAGGCACCCAGCCCTCCCTGGGTTTTTCTAAGTAGAAGATCATATCATTAGCAAAGAGCAAGAATTTGACTCCTCTGCCCACATTTGGATGCCCTTAATATCCTTCTTTTGCCTGATTGCATTGGCTAAAACTTCTAGAACTATATTGAATAGCAATGGAGATAGAGGACATCCTTGTCTGGTTCCAGTTCTAAGTAGAAAATCTCTCAGTTTTACTCCATTCAGTATGACATTAGCTGTGGATTTGTCCTAGATGGCTTCAATCAGTTTAAAAATATGCCACCTAGGCTCAGTACCTGTAGTTGAGCGGCTAGGGCACCGGCCACATACACCTGGACTTGTGGGTTCGAACCTGGCCCAGGGCCTGCCAATCAACAATGACAACTACAGCAAAAAAAAAATAGCCAAGCATTGTGGGAAGCACCTGTAGTCCCAGCTACTTGGGAGGCTGAGGCAAGAGAATCACTTAAGCCCAAGAGTTTGAGGTTGCTGTGAGCTGTGATGCCATAGCACTCTACCAAGAGTGACATAATGAGACTCTCTCTCAAACAAACAAAATATAAACTTGATAAAAATGCCACCTATGCCTCTTTTCATAAGTGTTCTTTTTTTTTTTTTTTGCAGTTCAGCCGAGGCAGGGTTTGAACCCGCCACCTTTGGTATATGGGGCCGGCGCCCTACTCACTGAGCCATGGGTGCCACCCCATAAGTGTTCTTATTAGAAAAAGATGCTGAATTTTGTCAAATCCTTTTTCTGGGGCAGCGCCTGTAGCTCAGTGTAGGGCGCTGGCCATGCACACCAAGGCTGGCAGGTTCAATCCCGGCCCGGGCCAGTTAAAACAACAATGACAACTGCAACAACAAAAAAAACAGCTGGGCATTGTAGCGGGTGCCTGTGGTCCCAGCTACTTGGGACGCCAAAGCAAGAGAATCGCTTCAACCCAAAGGTTTGAAGTTGCTGGGAGCTGTGACGCCACGGTACTCTACCCAGGGCAACAGCTTGAGATTCTGTCTCAAAAATAAATAAATAAATAAATAAATAATAAAAATAAAAGTCCTGGCTCGGCACCTGTGGCTCAACAGGCTAAGGTGCCAGCCACGTACACCTGAGCTGGCAGGTTCTAATTCAGCCCCGGCCCGCCAAACAACAATGACGGCTGCAACCAAAAAATGGCCAGGCATTGTGGTGGGCACCTGTAGTCCCAGCTACTTGGGAGGTGGAGGCAGGAGACTCGCTTGAGCCCAGGAATTGGAGGTTGCTGTGAGCTGTGGTGCTATGGCACTCTATCCAAGGTGACAGCTTGAG
>CAUYON010056897.1:0-21746 GCA_963573935.1 Arctocebus calabarensis
AAGAAGAACAATTTTAGTAGTTCTTTTTTTTTTTTTTTTGAGACAGAGCCTCAAGCTGTCACCCTGGATAGAGTGCTGTGACATCATAGTTCACAGCAACCTCCAATTCCTGGGCTCAAGCGAGTCTCCTGCCTCTGCCTCTGAAGTAGCTGGGACTATAGGCGCCCACCACAACACTCGTCCATTTTTTTTTTTGGTTGCAGCCGTCATTGTTTGGTGGGCCAGGGCTGGATTCGAACCCCCAGCTCAGGTGTACATGGCTGGCGCCTTAGCCACTTGAGCCACAGGCGCCAAGCCGCAACCTTTTTTTTCATCTATAATGACTTACTATCTTAAAATGCAGTTTCTACAAAAAAAGGGTGGGTGAATGCTTAATTCTCTCTTCTCTTTTTTTCTTTCCTTTCCTTTCCCTTTCCTTCATTTTGAAAGAAATGTAAGGAAGTAAGTCTCACTCTGTAACCCTAGGTAGAGTGCAATGACACCATAGCTCACAGCAACCTCAAACTCTTGGGCTTGAGCAATCCTCTTGCCTCAGCCTACAGAGTGGTTGGGACCACTGGTGTGCGCCACTACACCTGGTTAGTTTTTCTGTTTTTTGTAGAGATTGGGTCTTGCTCTTGCTTAGGCTGGCCTTGAATTCCTGAGCTTAAACAATCCATCCACCTTGGCCTCCTAAAGTTCTAGGATTACAGGTGTGAGCGTCCACACCCATCCTGAATGATTAATTCTTTACCTTTAATTTTCAATCTTTAGAATAAGGAGTTAGTTGCTTTCAATGAAACTAATAAATGATGAAAAAGAGTTAAAGATATATTTGGTTTGTTTCCTTTCTTTTTTTAGGTATCAATAAAAACTCTTAGATTTTGTATATGAAACCTGTTTTATCTTCTGACTGGACATACCCAATCATCAGACATTACATATAGTATCATTGACTCTAACTTGCAACAGGGCAGCATAGTAAACAATTTTTTAATGCCACTTAATGGTACTATATATTTCTTCTTCTTTTTTCTTTTGAGGCAGAGTCTCACTTTGTTGCCCTGGGTAGAGTGATACGGCATCATAGCTGACAGCAACCTCAAGTCTTGGGCTTGAGCAGTCCTCTTGCCTCAGCCTACCGAGTGGTTGGGACCACAGGTGCCCGCCACAACACCTGGCTATTTTTAGAGATGAGGTTTCACTCAGGCTCAGGCTGGTCTCAAACCCGTGAGCTCAGACATCCACCCGCATTGACCACCCAGAGTGCTAGGATTACAGGTGTGAGCCATGGTGCCAATCCTAGTACTATGTATTTCTGCCTTAACAATTTGGGGTTTTTTTGGCTTGGCACCCTTAGCCCATGCATCATGGCTGGCGGGTTCAAACCCAGCCCGGGGCCAGCTAAACAACAGTCACAACTGCAACAAGAAAATAGCCGGACGTTATGGCAGGTGCCTGTAGTCCCAGCTACTTGGGAGGCTGAGGCAAGAGAATCGCTTAAGCCAGGAGTTGGAGGTTGTGAGCTGTGATGCCACAGCACTCTACCACGGGCAACATAGTAAGTGAGATTCTGTCTCAAACAAACAAACAAACAAAATTTGTTTTGTGTATAAAACTTTGGTTTTGGAATTGGAAGGGCAGAACAGTGTTGGAGAAGCTGGCCTTCTGATAATAAACCATCTCTGAGTATTGGCTGGACAGTACAAGCAGCTAGATCCCTTTGTCCAGTAACAGGAGGGTTCCTTTTTTTTTTTTTTAAGTTCTGAGCTGATTTTCATACTGATTTATTGGATTTGAGGAGCAAGAATCCTTGTTCCCTGAAACTTGAGGCAAATAAGTGATTGAATATTTGCTGTACTCTGTCCCTCCCTCCGTTCATTTAAGGGAAAAGCTCATATTTTTAAAATAGGGAATAATTTGGAAAAATCATGAAGTACTAATTGTTTCTTTGTTGTTTTCTCTTTCAGCTTTTCTTTCAGTATCCGTTCCTTAGGCTTCTCTTCTCCCCTCTGTGAACTTGTACTGATTAATCTGATTTGTTCCTCTAATGATGTGATTAATGTTGGTTAATTTGTTTCTTTGAACATATTGAGAAGCATTTGTTTGTTTGTTTTGGTTTTCAGACCGAGTCTTGCTTTGTTGCCTTCTGTAGAGTGCTCTAGCATCATAGCTCACAGAAATCTCAAAACTCTTGGGCTCAAGTCATTCTCTTGCCTCAGCCTCCCAAGTAGCTGGAACTTCATGCCTGGCTATTTTTAGAAATGGGATCTTGCTCTTGCTCAGGCTGGTCTCCAACCTGTAAGCTCAGGCAGTACACCCACCTCAGCCCAGGCATGAGCCACCATGCCTGGCCTAGGCATTTGCATTTGCGAGGAAATTCCTGGTGTAATACTAAAAGCTAAGAAACAAGTTTCTAATATACATTTGTGATAAGATAGGCTGTGGAGAGTGAAAATGGGAAAGAGAACAGAGTTTGAATCAAAGTAGTTATTCTGCTGTCTGTGGGGTCTAAACTCCAGAAATCAGGAGTTATCTCTGAGCTAGCTAAAGAACTAGAACAGTGGTTCTCAACCTGTGGGTCGAGACCCTTTTTAACTGTATTAAAGGGTCTCAGCATTAGGAAGGTTGAGAACAACTGAAGTAGAACCTGTCTCTTAAAGTGCTTAGGTAGGTGGTATGTTGATAGATACAGTATATCATGGGAACGAAGCTATTGGACTGAGTAAATAATGTGGAAATACAGATTGGAAGTTGAGACAAGGCAGATTAATGCAAATACAGTTGAAAGTTCCTTCTTTTCGTGGTAGTATATGCACACTGCCACTGTGGTAATTTTAAAAGGGACATACAGATTTCGAGACCTAGTCCTAATTTTGACCTTTGCATTTCTTTCTGTCAGTCTCCTAGCCTGTAGATGCTCAGATTTTCTTCTTTCAAGCCTTTTCACTGAAGTTAGGTAATATATACCTAGCTTTTCTACAGAGATGAAATGTGAGCTGATAGCATGCAATTCAGCAGCTGACTGCAGCTCCACACTCCTGTTATTTCATAATCCTCAGGGGAAACGTGAGGATGTTTTACTTTGAAGATGGGTTGAGCTTCAGAAAGGATTTGAATCCACAACCTCGTAATCTAGAAGTGGCCTCCATAGTAATCCTCCAGGTACATGCTGGCTGATGACAGGCTATGCCTCCTGACGCTAGGGTATTCTTGTCTCTTAACTCCCAGGAATGTAAAGTGGTGGTTGCTTTTTTAAAAGTGGTACTTTCCCCATTCCTCTGACTTTTCCCCTTGGGAAACTCAGAAACAAATGGAACCTCTTTTTTTTTTTTTTCTTGCGACAGAGTCTCAATCTGTTGCCCAGGCTAGAGTGCTGTGGTGTCAGATCATAATGACCTCATACTTTTGGACTCAGGGGATCCTCCTCCTTCAGCCTCATGAATAGCTGGGACTACAGGTGCCCACCACAACTTGCCGCTAATTTTTTCTCTTTCTAGTAGAGATAGGTTCTCACTCTTGCTTAGACTGTTTGTAATCTCCAGAGCTCAAGGGATTCTCCTGTCTTGACCTTCCAGAGTGCTAAGATTATAGGCATGAGCCACCACACCTAGCCATGGAACCTCTTAATACAGCAGTTTATTGTGTGGTTTAATTGGTTTCTGTTTTTATCTTGTGCTGACCAGAGGCAGTCTCTGGGATTATTCAGGCAGCCTCAGTGGAACATCCACGTCAAAGTGATGTTCGTTCAGTTGTACAGTCATTACTGTACTGCCAGTTTTAAGAGTGTTAACTGGCTCTTACTGCTCTACTAGAAAATGGAGCATTTATCTGCAGGTAGGACTTGGCCTGTGTCTTTCAGTTGATAAAATGGTCTTTTTGAAGCTCCTGAAAGAACTTGAGCACATGATGGTCCCCTCTTCCTTGCCCTGCTGCAGCCTTGTTTTGCCAAGATCAAAGTATTCTCCTTTTCTCATCAATTCACTCCAAAAAAGTGATCTGCAGGGGTGGGGCCTGTGGCTCAAAGGAGTAGGGCACTGGCCCCATATGCTGGAGGTGGTGGGTTCAAACCCAGCCCTGGCCAAAACTACAAAAAAAAAAAAAAAAGGATATGCATTGGCTCTAGCTGCAACTTTATTTCTTAATTTCTGAGAAATGATTTTCTTTTTTTTTTTTTTTTTTTTCAGTTTCCCTTAACATATCAGCATCTCAGGCAAGGCTGGTCTGACTCTGCTCAGGTGGCAGCTGGTGGCCCTTGGGCAGTGGGTGTGGGCTCTGTCTGGCAGCCCTGGCCCTTCCTGCTGGCCCGCCTCCCTCCTGTGCCCCTGCCTGCCCATGAGGAAGGGGAACAGGCAATCTTCCCTACACCACCAAGAGGCCCCACTTTGTCACTCCAGGGGCACATCCATCCCTGGAGGACAAACGCCCAGCTCATTCCCATACATTGTATGCCAGGCTTTGTGTCCAGTGGCCAGCCGAGATGAGTGTCAACACAAAGAGCAGACATCCTTTAAGAAACAAGGAAGAAGCTTCTCTTTTTTTTGAGACAGAGCCTCAAGCTGTCACCCTGGATAGAGTGCTGTGGCATCACAGGTCACAGCAACCTCCAATTCCTGGGCTCAAGCGAGTCTTTTGCCTCCGCCTCCCAAGTAGCTGGGACCACAGGCGCCCACCACAACGCCCAGCCATTTTTTGGTTGCAGCCGTCATTGTTGTTTGGCGGGCCCGAGCTGGATTCGAACAGCCAGCTCAGGTGTATGTGGCTGGCGCCCTAGCCCGTTGAGCCAAAGGTGCCGAGCCGAGAAGTGATTTTCTAATACTCTATTAATTTATTTTAGTAGACTTTGTATTTTGGAATCATTTCACATTTACAGAAAAATTGCAAAGATCATACGGAGTTCTCATATGTATACCCAGTTTCTTCCATTGTTAGTATCTTGTATCACCACGGTATATTTGTTAAAACAAAGACATCAACATTGATACATTACTCTTTAACTCCAGATTTTATTTGGATTTCACCAGTTTTTCTGCTAATGACCTCTTTCTATTCCAGAATCCACTCTAGGCTACCACTTTATGCTTAGTTGTCATGTTTCCCATTCTCCTCTGGGTTATAATAATCTCAGTCTTTTCATTGTTTAAGACCCTTGATGGTTTGGGGGAATACTAGTAAGTATCCTATACAATGTCCCCTAATCTGAGATTGTCTGATGTTTTCTTCATAATTAGACTGATGTAATGGGATTTGGGAAGGGTACCACAGAGTTAAGATGCCCTGTCTGGTACCTGGTGTTTGCTTAACATCACTGGTGATATTACGCATAATAAACGTCTTGGTCAGTAGTGTGTTTGCCAGGTTTAACTACTGTAAGGTTACTGTTTTTCCCTTTCCCTTCTTTATTCTTTGGAAGCAAATCACTAAGTCGAGCCCACCCTCAAGGAAGATGTGAGAGAGGTATTGAATTAAGCTCTACCTCGTGGAAGGCAGAGTGTCTATATATATTGTTTGGAATTTCTCTGTAAGGAAGTTTATCTCTTCTCCCCCATTTATTTAGCCATCTGTGTCTTTCACTATGGAATTATATTTATTTTATTCTTTGGGTTATGATCTAATACTAAATACTGTGTTATTCATTTTTGTTGCTCAAATTGTTCCACTGTTGGACAGAGGAATTTCTTCCAGATTGGTTCCTTTGTCTTTGTGCTATGCCCTTGTCCTTTTTTTCTTTGATCATTTCCTTTCTGATACTACAGTATGCTACAAATTCATCTTCTATTTTACATTTCCTAGCTTTAGAATCAGCCATTTATCTAAAGAGCCTTGGTTCTTTTTTTATTAGAAAGTGGTATTTAGAAACCAAGATCTGGTGGGCACTGGTTATGTTCATTGTTCCTGGGGTGTCATTACTTCAAGGCTCTCTCAGCAAACAGAGCTAGGTAATAGATGTATGCATACTAACTTTTGAATATGGAAATATCTGTTATTGTTTCTGATTTCATCATAATATGTTTTAAACTAACCATGAATTTATATTGATAACTCTGACTTTAATCTGGTACCCTAGGGTTTATTTTATTCTAGTTTTTATTTTTATTTTATTTATTCTTTTTCTTTTTCTTTTTTTTTTTTTTTTTGAGACAGAGTCTCACTATGTCACCCTTGGTAGAGTGCTATGGCATCATATCTCACAGCAACTTCAAACCCCTGGGCTTAAGCGATTCTTTTGTCTCAGTCTCCCAAGTAGCTGGGAATACAGGCGCCTGCCACAACGCCTGGCTATTTTTTGTTGCATTTGTTTTGTTGTTTTTGTTACATTTGTTGTTTAACTGGCCCGGGCCTGGTTCGAACCCACCAATTTTGGTGTATGTAGCTGGCACCATAACCACTGTGCTACGGGCGCCAAGCCTAGTTTTTATTTATTTTTTTATTTAGAGACAGAGTGTCACTCTGTTGCCCTCTGTAGAACGCTATGGCATCACAGCTCACAGCAATTTCCAGCTCTTGGGCCCAGGTGATTCTCTTGCCTCAGCCTCCACAACGCCCAGCTATTTTTTGTTGCAGGGGATGGGTTCAAACCCGCCACCCTCAGTATATGGAGCCGGTGCCCTACTCAATGAGCCACAGGTGCCACACCCTAGTTTTTATTTTTATAGATAGGCTCTCACTCTGTCACCCAGCTGGAGTGCAGAGGTGCAGTCATAGCTTCCTGTAATCTTGAAATCCTGGGCTCAAGCACTCCTGCTTCAGCCTCCTGAGAAGCTAGGATTATAAGCATGCATCACCATGCTCTGCTAATTTTTAATTTTTTTGTAGAGGTAGGTTCTTGCTGTATTACCAAGGCTGGTCTTAAACTCCTGGCCTCAAATAGTCATCCTGCCTTGACCTCCCAAAGTGCTGAGGTTACAGGTATAAACCACCACTTCTGACCTGTAGTGCAGGCCCTGACCCTCCACTTCTAAAGGGTTTGTTTAGAATGCTGCCTTCTCTTGCTTATTTGTAATTTCTTCTTTGACAGAGAAAAGCCTTGTTTCACCTACCATCCATTTACTTACTTTAATCCCAGTGTACATGTACAACATTATCAGAGTTGTTATATTAACCTATGTACTTATACGAAACACGTTTACTAGTTGGGAATATTGCACTGATTTTTAACAATTCTGTTTTACTGGATAAATTGTGGATGTGTATTTGTGCTTACTGTTATGAGATTTAACCTGTGATGCTATTTATTTATTTATTTATAAAGAGTTTCACTTTGTTACCCTGGGTAAAGTATCATGGCATCATAGTTCACAGCAACCTTAAACTCTTGGGATCAAGCTATCCTCTTGCCTTAGTTTCTCATTTTTAGTAGAGATGGTATCTCGCTTTTGCTCAGGTTGGTCTCAAATTCATGACCTTCAGCAATCTGCCCACCTCACCCTCCCAGAGCATGAGGAGTATAGGCCATCTAAACTTAATTAGGTGCCCAGCCTAGCTTTTAGATAAATGCAGCTATTTAACATTCTTCTCATAATCAGAAATGTCTTTTTAATGTCAAGGTGACTCATTAAGATTATGGATGTGGCCTCTAAGTAAAACATTTTCCTTTTACTTTACTGTTTTTTTGTTTTTTTTTTTAAAGACAGTCTCACTTTGTCACCCTTAGTAGAGTGCATTGGCTTCATAGCTCACAGCAACCTCCAGCTCCTAGGCTTAGGCAATTCTCTTGTCTCAGCCTCCCGAGTAACTAGGACTACAGGCACCTGCTACAATGCCCAACTATTTTTTTGTTGCAGTTCGGCTGGGGCTGGATTTGAACCTGCCATCCTTGGTATATGGGAACAGCGCCCTACTCACTGAGCCACAGGCACCGCCCTTACTTTACATTTTTGATAGTCTAAGCCTAAGAAATAAAAAGAAACCAGGTGAAGTGGTTCATGCCTATAACCTTTAGTACTTTGGAAGGCCAGGGTGGGAGGACTGCTTGAGGCCAGGAGACAGCCTGGGCAATGTAGTGAGACCCTATATCTAAAAAAAATTTTTTTACTGGAAAAAAAAGGTTATAAGTGCACTACAGCCTCAAATGCCTGGGCTCAGTCAATCTTTCTACCTCACCCCACCCCCCAAGTAGCTAGGACTACAGGCACATGTCCCCATGTCTGATTGCTTCTTTTATTGTTGAGATGAAGTCTTGCTATGTTGCCCAGGCTGGTCTCAAACTCCTGGACTCAAGCTATGCCCCTGCCTCACCCTCCCAAAGTGTTGGGACTACAAGTGTGAGCCACCAGCCCAGCCTCAGCTTTTTTTTTTTTTTTTTTAATCCAGAAAGTAAAGCATTTTCATTGGATGGTCCCTTCCAGTTACAGTTTTATTATCAGAGATAGTAAGATATCTGGGTAGCATTTAGTTTGTACCTCAGTAATTAAGACATTAATTACTGGCAAGAATTGGAAATGGTCAGCCTTTACGAAACAAGCATATTAGGCCATCTTTACCTTTTTATTATTATTATTATTTTTAATTAAAAATAATGCACACCGACTCGGTGCCCGTAGCTCAGTGGTTAGGGCACTGGCCACATACACCAGGGCTGGCAGGTTTGAACCCAGCCCAGGCCTGCTAAACAACAATGACAACTACAACAAAAATAAATAGCTGGGCATTGTGGTGGGTGCCTGCAGTCCCAGCTACTTGGGAGGCTGAGGCAAGAGAATAGCTTAAGCGCAAGAGTTTGACGTTGCTGTGAGCTGTGATGCCATGGTACTCTACCAAGGACAACATAGTGGGACTCTGTCTCTAAGTAAATAAATATATACAGTATTAGGCAGGGGGTAAACACATTCTGTAATGTGATGTGTAGTGGTGGTAATTATGTGGCTGAGATTGTACTGTAGGAGTCACATTAGATGACCCAGCGCGGTGATAACTTTGGAGGGTCAGAACTGGTATTTATCGTTGATATTTATAAATCAGTGGCTTCTTAAATGACTGACCCTTTACAGCTACTATGTAAAAATCTGTGAACAGTTCAGAGCAATAGTCAAAGCAAAGAGAGTGAGATAGCTTAAGTCTAAGACCCAGTGAATTATGTTAAAGACATTTGTTCTCAAAGGGGTTGGGGGAGAAATGTCAATAGTCTTATTTACTGATAGCTTTCATAAGACTGACTTTCTCAAAGATTTAGTTTCCTAAGCTAAGAAAGTAAAACATATGACTTGTAGCTGAGAATGCTAAACTTATTATGTGCCTACAAATAAACTTTTGTGTTATCCTTTGAGACATGGTCTTGCTCTGTCACGGGCTAGAATACAGTGGCATCATCAGGCTTCTGACTCTGGGCTGAGCTCAAGTGATCCTCCTGCCCCAGCCTCCCAGTAGGTGGGACTACAGGTACCTGCCACCACCATGCGAGTTGATTTTCCTATTTTTTTGAAGAGACAGGCCTGCTATGTTGGTCAGGCTGGTGTCCAACTCCTGTCCTCAAGCAATCTTCCTGCCTTGCTCCTCCTAAAGTGCTAGGATTCTGCCCCCCACCTCTCACCCACTTACCTCAATGGTTAGAGCGCCGGCCCCGTGCATCAGGGCTGGCGGGTTCAAACTAGGCTGGGACCTGCTAAACAAACCCCAAAGTGCTAGGATTACAGGCATGAGCCACTGATCCTAACGGGATTGTTATTTTAGGCTTACATCATATTGGTGTATGAGGTACACTTAAAGCCTTGAAGTAATTCCTCTGACCCACCATCCTGGCATTGTCCTAGATTTCTAAGTGAAATGGCACATTGCATGTACAGTGTTAAATCAAAAGGTTTAATGTTTATGGTGCTAGTTTACATGAGGATTTATATTTTCTTTAATGATAAATGTGTCTGGAATGGTTTCGTATTCCTGTGAGTCATACTAGTGTTCCTAGTGAGTGGCTTTAGCTTTAATTCCAGAAGTGAACAGCAGATGTCACTACATCTCCACTTTTTAGGATCTGGCTCTAAATTGTTTTGATACAACCAGCTCTTCATAGAAGTCCCAAATCACTAAGCATAAATTGAGTTTTTATGGCTTTGTGGTACTCTCAGAGCTCCTCCTTTCAATACATAGCCTGAATTAAAACTTGAGAATAAACAGAGTTTAAGAGGGTTTTCCTCATTTTCCTTCACTGTCCTTTTATTTATTCTAGGCTTATATATTACCTATATTTCCAGGTAGCTAATTGATGAAATGTATTTCCCTTTTCCTATCAGCCTTTCAACAGTAATTTAGGAGTCTAGACATTTGTTTTGTTTTTAGCAGGGTCCACACACTTAAAACCTCTCTAGCCTTTATGTAGTTTGCTTTTTGAAACCTTCTAGTAGGAGTATAGACTCTACTGTTTACTCTGAATTGACGTACTGAAAAACAAAGGGAATGACTACTTTCTTTATTTTGCTATTTGAACTATTCAACGTTGAGGAAATCAGGAACTGAACTATGATCAAATGTCCTGTGATGTATCTGTTTAAAAAATAGTTAAAATGTTAGTGTTGAGAGGTAGTAGGGTTTCCATATACAGTAATGAACTTCATCATGATATTACAGTCAATGAGGGTGGTGCCATAAAGTTAAAGGAGCTGAAGAATTTTTATTGCCTAGTGACACTGCAGCCATCATAACATTGTAGTGCATTTTCTTTCTTTTAAAAATAATTTTAGTGTAACCCAAGTATACAATGTTTATGAAGTCAATAATAGTGTACAGTAATATCCTAGGCTTTCACATGTACTCACCATTCATGCACTCACCTAGAGCAACCTTTCAGTCTTGGAAGTTCCATTCATGGTGAGTGCCCAATATAGATATACCATTTTTATCTTTTATACTATATATTTAGTGTACTTTTTCCGTTTAAATGTTTGTTGTTGTGTTTTTGGTTTTTTTTGAGACAACAGTCTCACTACGTTGCTCCTGGTAGAGTTCTGTGGCATCACAGCTCACAGCAACCTCAAACTCTTGGGCTCAAGCAATTCCTTTCCCTCAGCCACTTGAGTAGCTGGGACTACAGGTGCCTGTCACAATGTTGGCCCAGCTATTTTTTTTTTTTGCAGTTTTTGGCTGGGGCTGGGTTTGAACCCACCACCTCCGGCATATGGGACTGGCACCCTACTCACTGAGCCACAGGCGCCACCCCAGCTATTTTTTTTTTTTTTTAATTTTTTTTGGAAACTAGAGTCTCACTTTAACCACCTTTGGTAGAGTACTGTGGCATCATAGCTCACAGCAACCTCAAATTCTTGGAATCAAGCAATTCTCTTGCCTCAACCTCCCAAGTAGCTAGGACTACAGGCACCACCACAATGCCCGGCTATTTTTAGAGACGAAGTCTGGCTCAGGCTGGTCAAACCAAGGCAGATGGAGATAATCCATTTTCCTTGGCTTCCCAGAGTAGTGGATTACAGGCGTGAGCCATTACACCCAGTCCTGTTTAAATGTGTTTAGATACATAAATACTTAGCACTGTGTTATAATTGTTTGCATTATTCATTACAGTAACATGATGTACAGATGTGAAGCCTAGGAGTAATAGGCCAAACCAGATTGTATATGTAGGCTATAGCATTTAGATTTATGTAAGTATACTCTATGATATTCAGATAATTATGAAATTGCCTAGTGGTGCATTTCTCAAAACATATCCGTGTCATTAAGCAGTACATGACTGTATTACAGAAAAGCAAAGTTGGTGTTAAATTAGTTATTTTAGGAAGTCTGAGTCATTCCAAATTCTTGTTGCCTTTGATTGTATGCATACATTGAGAAGATAGCTGGGGTGATATTATCTCCCAGTTGGTCTAGATTAGTGCCAGTTTACACCTATATCCTTGTGTGATTTTTTTTTTTTTTTTTTTTTAGATAGAGTCTCACTATGTCGCCCTCGGTAGAGTGCTGTGGCGTCACAGCTCGCAGCAACCTTAAACTCTTGGGCTTAAACTATTCTCTTGCCTCAGCCTCCCAAGTAGCTGGGACTACAGGTGTCTGCCACAACACCTGGCTGTTTTTTTTGTTGCAGTTGTCATTGTTGTTTAGCTGGCCCGGACTGCGTTCAAACCTACCAGCCTTCGTGTATGTGGCTGGTGCCATAACCACTATGCTATGGGCACTGAGCCTATCCTGGTGTAATTTTTAATAACTCCCTTTTTCATTCTCATTTGTCCTAGTTTGGATAACATATCATCACTTTTAAATTACCCTCAAATTGGGGAGGATTTGATAAGTTGCAATTCTAGTAATTATAAGCATTTTTTTAAGCAAAGAATTATGCCTGTCCTGAATTTTCTGAATTAGATGCATGCAAAATAAAACAAAAATCAGAAAACTGTGAATTCTGGCAACAGTAGCTTTTAGGTTTCTATTCATTGATCATTGTTCTCTTGCATAATGATTTCTAAATGTGGCTGTGAATCAGAATCAGAATCAGCTGATAAGCTTTTTAGAAATAGGTTTCATGGATTTCACTATAGATATCTGCTGAATTTACAGCAGTTTTTGAACTTGAAAATACCAAAGATGTAGAAGTGCATACAATACAAATACAAATGTACTAGACATTTGTCAGCAAGCTTTTGAAACTAGCACATGGAAGAACATTTCTTTGTATGGTTTGGATGATGTTTGGGGCTTTTGATGGTGGCTACCTTGGGCCTTAAGGAGATGTTAGCATTGACATGAGTTGTCTTTTTGTTTCAGATGTCATCTGGGTGATCCTCAGTGTGGAGGTGGGTGGACTTTTAGGAGTAACGCAGCAGCTGTCGTCTTTTGAAACGGAGTTCAACACACAGCCTCATCGCAAGGTAGAAGGAAACTTCAACCCGTTTGCCTCTCCCCAAAAGAACCGACAATCAGATGAAAACAACTTAAAAGACCCTGGGGGTTCCGGGTTCGACTCGATCAGCAAAAACACATGGGCTCCTGCTCCTGACCAAACCGAGCAAGATCAGAATAGACTCTCACAGAACTCTGTAAATCTGTCCCCCAGCAGTCACGCAAACAACTTATCAGTAGTGACTTACAGTAAGGTAGGTGCCCACGGAGAAGAGGAGAAGGGGTAGATGGTGGGCCTTGGGAATTGTGATACCCCTTCATGGCAAACCTAGAATCCTAGACTGCCACTCCCCGGAGGAGGTTCTTTAAGACTGCTTAGCTCTCCTGCCAATAGCAAAGCAACACAAAAGCCTACCCCTTCTCCCCTCCCCCTTGCCCCCTATGTTCATATCCTGTGGATGTCGCTTTATCCACATTTATAATTATAATTTACTCCTATGTCTACTCTTCTGTTGAAGAGTAAAGTTCTTTACCGTTAGCATTTAAAAAAAAAAAAGAATGTCAAAATATCATCAGCCATGCTGCCAGTGCAAATGTATACTAAGCTTAGAGCAACAACCACACACATTTGGAATTTGTTCCTACTTTGTTTTTTGGTTTGGGGCAAGTTTTTTTGTTTGTATTTCTGAGAAAAAGACAAGCTCAGTTATTTATCCAAAATGTTGTTGGGCACTCATTTTTATTTACCCTGTTTGCATGTCTTCTTGTTGATGTCTTTCCATTTTATTTTAGCCCATTGACTTCCTCACCCACAAACAACCCAGAGTGGCTCAAGTGATATTTTGACTTTTCAAATGTGGGGAATAAGTGACAGAATTGTTTGTTGAGTAAGCCATGATTTTAAATATTTTGATTGTTGTGAGACACTCTTTTGAGGTGATTGATTCTTGATCTGTTTCTTTCTATGCTAGTTCATTAAATAGCGTCTTCCACACTCTGCTAAGGTGATGATGGTTTCTCATTACTGGTTTTGGTTGGGTGAATAAAGCCCTGATGCTGATAGCTCATTGTTGTAGGAGGTTCACAGGGAAAGTCTGAACATTCCTGTGCATTCTTCTCTGATGAGTAACGCTGTGCATTAAGTCCAGCATCCCACGTGAGTGTTAAGTCTGTCATTGCTTAATGTTGGCATTCACCCTCAATTTAAAAAATAAAATTGATGTTTATTTGAGGGGTGAATGGCTCTGTTAGAAGAATAATATTTTTCTGACCAATAGTTTTTATATGGTCTGGATCAAGAGACAGTTTAAGAAACTTGGTTATGTGAATCTGCTTCTTCCACATGGTCCAGTAAGAGGGACTTCATTTGGTAGTACTAGTATAATGATGGATTGATTTGCTGGTTGATTGGATGGTCATTACGAAGGATTTTCTTGGAGTCATGTCAGTTGTACAGGATATAAGAGAATTAAATTGGCAAGACAGTAAATTCCCCGTATTTGAGCAAAGACTTTTTACATCCTACTGCTCTAATAAATAAAAGATTTTATTCTAAGCTCTTATCTCTTGTTTGTTTTTTCTCTCTTATTCATTCATTCCTGCCTCTTTCTCTCTCTCCCCCTCTCCCTCTTCCTTTCTTTCCCTCCCTCCCGAAGTCAGTGACTGTTCTGGGTGAGTTGTAAATTAGCCAGCCTTTGGCTAAGCATGTCTTGTTAGAACAGAAATTTGAGGTAGTTGAGTTTAATGGAAAAATGAAAACCAGTTGCTCAAGTGCTTTCTGTAATGGAAGCTGCTTTACTCACCAGTGAGCTCTCTGACTTGACCATCACCCTAGTTTTATGAGAGAGCTGGTATTCTGGGGCACTGCACTGAGTTGTGAACCTATTAGTTGTTTTCCTCTCCTTTAGGGACTAATACTTTTTAACTGACTCTGTGAGGAGTGCCTACAATTATCACAGAGGGAGGATGGTGGGTTGGTGTTTTCTACCAACCTTAATTAAGGCCCTACCAAGTGCCACTTCTTTTGGAAGGGCTGGACTGTGGTAGAGCTATTGAAATACAATAGAACCTCTGTGAGCTGACCATCCAGTGGATTGTAACAAACTAGTTAATGACTACGGAGGTGGTCAATATAAGAATAGGCTCCTGTACTGATACATAATTGTACTTTACTTTCCTATACAGCTTTTATTAGAGAATATAATACAAAATCAGTATATTTACTGTTTTCTCATGGTTTAATCATTCTTTCTGAAAAAAGGATCAATCTTAGTCAGTTTCTTACCTTTTCTTTTTTTTTTTTTTTTGAGACAGAGTCTCAAGCCGTCGCCCTGGCTAGAGGCCCATGGCTTCACAGTTCACAGCAACCTCAAACTCTTGGGCTTACGCGATTCTCTTGCCTCACCCTCCCAAGTAGCTGGGATTACAGGCACCTGCCACAAGGTGATGTTTTTTGGTTGTAGTTGTCGTCGTTTGGTGGGCCTGGGCTGGATTGGAACCCACCAGCTCTGGTGTATGGGCTGGTGCCTTAGCTGCTTGAGCTACAGGCGCTGAGCCCTGTTTCTTACCCTTATTACAAACATAAGTGGACAAAGCACTCTCAATGCTGGTTATCCCACTCTTGGCATTTTTCCACAGCAGATGACTTCAACTGCATTATCAGATACCTGATGTCTTCTTTTAGAGTCTCTGTCTGTGTCATCTTCACTTGCTTCTTCCACTTAACAGTTGCTTCATACACTTTTATGATGTCTGTACGGTCAGTATCACTTGGAAAACTAATTCTGGGTCAGTTTCATTGCAGTTTGACACCTCATCATCTATTGCAACAAAATCTTCAAAATTAACTCCTTTAAATTCTTCCAGGAGAGATGTAGCCTGTCTATCAGTGGCCAAAACATTGTGATCTCGGACTGTGACCAGTCCAACTTTCTTGAAACATTCTTGTGTCATTTCTGGCTGAACTTTGTTCCTAAGCAGAACTGATCCAGAGGATAGTATCCAGAGCATTAACGATGCAGCAGATGAACTTGCTTCCATAGGTGGACCACAAGTCTATATTTTAGTAATGACCCACTATAGGAACTGGGCTTGTAGTGCATTTTCAATGTTTTGATGATGCCTTGGTCAAGAGGTTGGATTTTTGAAGCTGTGTACAGAGGCAGAAGTTTCATTGTCACGTTTATGAGATTATTCACTTGCAGGTGGCCAGGCCAGTTGTCCACTGTCAGTACAATAGACCATTTCTTTTTCTTTTTTTTTTTTTTAAGGCAGTTACTTTGTCACCCTTGGTAGAGTGCTGTGGCATCATAGCTCACAGCAACCTCAAACTCTTGGGCTCAAGCGATTCTCTTGCCTCAGCCTCCCAAGCATCTGGGACTACAGGCTCCTGTTATAACACCTGTCTAATTTTAGAGACGGGGTGTCACTCTGGCTCAGGCTGGACTTGAACCTGTGAGCTCAGACAGTCTACCTACTTTGGCCTCCCACAGTACTAGGATTACAGATAAGAACCACTGAGCCTGGCCCCAGGCCATTTCTTCTTCATTTATCAATCAATGCCCATTACCCACTCCTCAAATATCATACCAGTCATCTATGCTCATTTGTTTGATCTCCAGGTGATAGGGAGATCTTGCAACTTCAAGGTCTTGAATGCATATGGGTTTGCTGATTTACCAATCAGTTTCTCTCCAGGTGAGATAGTGCAAAGCAGAACTATGAAACATGCTTTGAAAAGTTTCCTGCTCTTAACATTTGTCACCTTGCATGATGATGCTTCTGTAAGGCATCATTCCTGATGAATCTGCACTCCTCAGAGGTGTCATTATCTTTGAAGCCTCTGGCAAAGTCCAGAAACTTTTTGATGAACTCTTCCAAAATGTCTGCCAGAACTTCATTGGATTCACCACCCAAGAATTTCTGGGAGATCTTTTGTCACAGTTTAAATTTCTCACCCCAATGCTTAGAAATCTGCCACCTGAATTCCTGTGTGAGTTTTATAGCAACTTCTTGGATCATCATCTTGGAGATGTGGATGTTAACTGCCCTTATTTGTTTGAACCAGCCTAATATGGCTTCACTGACTTCCTCAAGGGAAATTCTCCTCCTTTGCTGCTATACGTAGGTCTCTACTTTCCTCACCCATATTTCTAAGTACTGATGTTTACATTTTCGGATGATGCTAACAGAGGTCTTGCTAATACCAAAATGTTCCTGTCTTTGGCAGCTACTTTACAGAAAATGTAGAAGATTAACCTTTTCCTTCAATGTCAGTTTTCTGAGTTCTTTCCTTTGGGCTAGCACAACTCAACTGTAAAATTTTTAGTAACTAGTCATTCTTGTTGAAATAAAATCTTATGCAACACACGATAAACAGGATGTTAAGCCTAACTCGACCATAAAAATAAACTCAATAATAAAACATGAAAAAAGAAATAATACGACTAAGGGGCAAAGCCCAAACCTACCCCTTGACACAGAGTAAACTCAACTGGTCAAGTTATAAAGAGTAAATTAGTATTGTGTATCACAGTCCAGGTAGTCAAGATACAACTTATAGAGGTGCTTAATATATAGCCATCAGTCTTCCATTGAGTACATGTGGTACATGTCCGATCTATAAAAATTAGATCAATTGGCTTGGCGCCTGTGGCTCAATGGGCTAAGGCGCCAGCCACATACACCTGAGCTGGCGGGTTTGAATCCAGCCCGGGCCCGCCAAAACAACAATGAGGCTGCAACCAAAAAATGGCCAGGCGTTGTGGCGGGTGCCTGTGGTCCCAGCTACTTGGGAGGCGGAGGCAGGAGACTCGCTTGAGCCCAGGAACTGGAGGTTGCTGTGAGCTGTGATGCCACAGCCCTCTATCCAGGGTGACAGCTTGAGGCTCTCAAAAAAAAAAAAAAAAAATTAGATCAATTTATGGAGGTGGTTGGCCAGGCAAAATGGCTCATACCTGTAATCTTAGCAGTCCGGCAGGCCCAGGCGGGAGGATTGCTTGAGCTCAGGAATTCCAGAACAGCCTGAGCAAGAGCAAGACCCCGTCTCTACTAAAAATAGAAAAATTAGCGGTACGCTGTGGCAGGCACCTGTAGTTCCAGCCACTTGGGAGGCTGAGGCAGGAGGACCTCTTAAACCCAGGAGTTTGAGGTTGTTTGTGGGTTAGGCTGATGTCAGGGCACTCTAGTCTGGGGCAACAAAATGAGATTCTGTCTCAAAACAAAATAAAAAATAAAAAGAGGAGGTGATAAAGTATGGAGTTCTGCTGCATTTTAATTATTTTTTTTTTTTGCTTTTGTTTTTTTTTTGAGACAGAGTTTCATTTTTTTATCTTGATAGAGTACCATAGCATCATAACTCATAGCAACCTCAAACTCTTGGGTTCAAGTGATCATCTTGCCTCAGCCTTCCAAGTAGCTGGAACTATAGGCGCCTGCCACAATGCCCTGCTATTTTCTAGATGTCTCCATCTTGCTCAGGCTGGTCTTGGAACTCACCTCAGCCTCTCAGAGTGCTAGGATTATAGGCATGAGCCACTGTAGCCAGCCTTGCTGTATTTCTTGAATTTTTTTTTTTTGTAGAGACACTTTATCGCCCTCGGTAGAGTGCCGTGGCGTCACACAGCTCACAGCAACCTCCAACTCTTGGGCTTAGGCAATTCTCTTGCCTCAGCCACCCAAATAGCTGGGACTACAGGCACCCACCACAACACCTGGCTATTTTTCTGTTTTTTGCAGTTCGGCCGAGGCTGGGTTTGAAGCCACCACCTTCGGTATATGGGGCCGGCGCCCTACTTGCTGAGGCACAGGCACCGCCTGCATATTTCTTAAAGTTAATAAACTCATGGGATGGTGCCTAGTTTTTTTTCATGGACTCTGTAGAATTATTGAGAAGTACCATTTTCAAGAACTACAGAGAAAACCTTCCCATTGGAGGTAATGTCCAAGAAGACTATTGACTATAATGCATTGAAATGTGAAACTTAAAGCCCAAAGAGAAGTTGTGATCTCCTTTATTTCCCCTTAATCTAAGCACAATCTTAGAAAACATTTATGCGAAGCATCCATTATGTTTGCTGAAAGCATTTCTGTCTAAATTAGAGGGCTCCTTAGGAAAGGGATAAGATGTATCAGTAAGGTTTTTTTGAGACAGTGTCATGTCGCCTTCAGTAGAGTGCTGTGATGTCACAGCTCACAGCAACCTCAAACTCTTGGGCTTGAACAATTCTCTTGCCTCAGCCTCCCAAGTGGCTGGGACTACAGACGCCTGCCACGATGCCCAGCTATATTTTGGTTGCTGTTGTCATTGTTGTTTAAGGCCTGAGCCAGGTTCGAACCCACCAGCTTCAGTGTATGTGGTCAGCGCCCAACTCACTGAGCTATGGCGCCAAGCCATATCAGTAAATATTTATTAACACATCTGTGTACCTTTTAGAGCAGAAGAATACTTTATACATTAGGAGCCTAGAGAGGATAACAGTGATCCCTACCCACTAGGAGCTTACAGTACTAGAGGAGGTGAAACATGCACAAAGCAATTAGGAAGCAATTCAGGCAAGACAAAGTATGAATTTGGTCAGTAGAGAACAATACCATCAAAAATGTATAATTTTAATCCTAGCACTTTGGGAGGTTGAGGCTGTAGAATCACTTGAGGCCAGGGATTCAAGACCAGCCTGAACAATACCTGAGACATACTTTTTTTTTTTTTGAGACAGAGCCTCAAGCTGTCGCCCCGGGTAGAGTGCCATGGCATCACCGCTCACTGCAACCTCCAATTTCTGGGCTCAAGTGAGTCTCCTGCCTCCGCCTCCCAAGTAGCTGGGACCACAGGCGTCCACCACAACGCCCAGCCATTTTTTGGTTGCAGCCGTCATTGTCGTTTGGCAGGCCCAGGCTGGATTCAAATCTGCCAACTCAGGTGTACATGGCTGGCACCTTAGCCTGTTGAGTCACAGGCGCCAAGCCCTCCCCCCACCCCAATTTTTTTTTTAATTAGCCAAGCATTGTGGCTATAGTTCCAACTAATTGGGATGCTGAGGCAGGGGGATCATTTGAGCCCAAGAGTTTGAGGTTACAGTGAGTTATGATGATGCCACTGAACTCTAGCCTGGGCAACAGAGTGACACCCTGTCTCAAAAAATATAATTTGTATGTAGTGGCTAGAGGGAGGTGCAAGAAGAGTTATAAAAGAGGAGATGGGGCGGTGCCTGTGGCTCAGCAAGTAGGACGCGGGCCCCATATACCAAAGGTGGTGGGTTCAATCTGGCCTCAGCCGAACTGCAAAACAGAAAAATAGCTGGTTGTTGTGGAGGGCCCCTGTAGTACCAGCTACTCTGGAGGCTGAGGCAAGAGAATCGCCTAAGCCCAGGAGTTCGAGGTTGCTGTGAGTTGTGTGACACCATGGTACTCGACCGAGGATGATAAAGTGAGACTCTTCTCTCTACAAAAAAAAAAAAAAGGAGATGAAATGGGGATAGAGTTGAAGGAAAGTGCTTTTCAAAGGATGGGTGAGATTTGGAAAGCTGGACAGACAGTAAGGACAGTGGTATGGAGAACAGGTTAAGTGCAGAGGACAGAATGAATAAGGGACCTATGGTCCACAAGTGTGGGTGATGGACAATGGGTGATAAGTTTAGTTGGTTGCAGTGTATTCCATTGAGGAATGAGGGATGAAATGATTACAAGTGACTCTGAAAAGAATTGGGACTGTACTTAAATAGATATGAGTAGACATCTTTTATAAATCTTTGCTAAAGGTAATCCTTAAATAAAAGCAGAGGTAATCCTAAACACTTACATATATTTGACTTGAATACTTGATTTATTTAAAGGCAGGCATCCATGAGGTTCTGAAGTGTATATTTGACAGTAATGAGATCAGGTGTATCAGTGCAAAGTGATCCCTTCTCTATACATCCACACCAACATCTGGAGATTTGGGCTAAATTTTGATTTTAGCTAATCTGAGCCCCATTTTGATGTGGGCTAATCTCATTAGAGTTAGGTGATACCTCATACTGCTCTTCCCTGTGTCTTTTGGCAGTTTCTTCTTATCTTTCAGCTCAATAAATTTTACAAACCCAAAGTCTCTTCTCTTTCTACAGCTAGTCTGTTGTCATTGTTGTTTTGAGACAGAGTCTCAGTTTGTCGCCTTCCATAGACTGCCGTGGTGTCACAGCTCGCAGCATCTTCCAGCTCTTGGACTTAGGCCATTCTCTTGCTTCAGCCTCCCTACTAGCTGGGCATATAGGCACACACCACAATGCCGGCTATTTTTTGTTGTTGTAGTTTGGCCGGGGCCTAGGTTTGAACCCACCACCTCGATATATGGGGCCGGTGCCCTACTCACTGAGCCACAGGCACCACCCATCAGCCTGGTTTTTTAACTGTCCCTAAGTGTCAGGCATGCTGCCAAGCACTTTACATGTATCATCTCATTTTTCAGTGATGAATAAAAAAGCTCCAAGGAGCTAAGTAACTTGCCCAGTGTCACACACCAAGTGAGAGGCAGAGCTGGGATTCAGATACAGGGGCCACATTACTAAAAGATGTTTCCTAGTAGGTGAACCCGGGCTTCCCCTGATCCTTTGATTGGGCTAGAGGTTGTATTGAGGGAAAGCATGAACTGAGTTGATGACGAATATTATCAAGGTGTGAAAAGAGGCAGAGTTTAAATAAGATAAGCAGCTCTCATGTAAACTGAGCATTGCTGGTGGCATCCCCTGTTTGCTGGCTCTTTAAAGTAGTGTTTCTTTTCTGGTTAGATTAAAACAAAACACAACAGGGGCGGCTCCTGTGGCTCAGCGAGCAGGGCGCCGGCCCCATATACCGAAGGTGGCGGGTTTAAGCCCGGCCTCGGCCGAACTGCAAAAAAAAAAACAAAAAAATAGCCGGGCGCTGTGGCGGGCGCCTGTAGTCCCAGCTACTAGGGAGGCTGAGGCAAGAGAATCGCTTAAGCCCAAGAGCTGGAGGTTGCTGTGAGCAGT
>CAUYON010056901.1:0-26575 GCA_963573935.1 Arctocebus calabarensis
TGACATAACATTCATGAGATTTTCTCGTTTACTATGTGAAAACATTTTTGATCCGTATTTAGAAGTTTTCTCCTGACCCTTCAAATATGTACCACACATGTGCTCTCACCCTTTGTCCCATCTCCCCCACCCTCTCCCTCCGTTCCCTCCCTCTCCCCGTTCCCCAACATACAGTGCAATAAAATGGTTGTATCCTTCACATGAACGAAAAACAATTTTTCTCATATTATGGGTGTATACATTGGATACTTTTTCTTCCATTCTAGAGATACTTTGCTAAGGAGAACATGTTCCAGCTCCATCCATGTAAAAATGAAAGAGGAAAAGTCACCCTCTTTCTTTAAGACTGCATAATATTCCATGGTATACATATACCACAGTTTATTAATCCATTCGTGTATCGATGGGCTCTTGGGCTTCTTCCATGACTTAGCAATTATGAATTGGGCTGCAATAAACAATCTGGTACAGATGAGACAAATTCTTTGTTGTTCAAGTGAAGGCTACAACCCATTTATTGCACAGGAAGACGGGGAAAGGGGAGAGGGAGGGAAGGGGAGGGAGAGGGTGGGGGGAGATGGGACAAAGGGTGAGATCACATGTGTGGTACATATTCGAAGGGTCAGGAGAATACTTCTAAACAAGGATCAAAAATGTTTTCATATAGTAAACGAGAAAATATCATGAATGGTATGTCAATCAGGTTGATAAAATATCTCAGATTGCATGTGAAGCCCCCACACTGTACCCCGTGGTTGAACTAATGTACACAGCTATGATTCAATAAAATAAAATAAAATATAATAAAAAAAAGATTGCTTTCTATACTTCTGCTAAATGCAATTCAATTTTATATGTATATGTCTTTTATAGCATGAGTCCATTAAAAAATAATATATAAATAAACATTTGTTTTCAGAGTTGTCTCTTTCTGTCATGAAATTATAACAATGGAAAAGGAAGAGAGAGCACAATAAAGAAGTATAGTGAGTGAAGGAAAGGAAAAATTCAGAAATCCCCCATCTATGTAGCCAACTATTTGTAGGCACACACCACACAAGCACATGCACATACACCTAACAAAAACAGAAATGAGGGCTGCGCATGTGGCTCATCGAGTAGGGTGCTGGCCCCATATACCGAAGGTGGCGGGTTCAAACTCAGCCTCGGCAGAACTGCAAAAACAGAAAAATAGCTGGGCATTGTGGCAGGCGCCTGTAGTCCCAGCTACTTAGGAGGCTGAGGCAAGAGAATCGCCTTAGCCCAGGAGCTGGAGGTTGCTGTGAGCTGTGTGACGCCGCTACTGAGGGTGATAAAGCGAGACTCTGTCTCTACAACAACGACAACAACAAAAAAACCAGAACTGACTCTGAAAAATGCTAAGGTTCTTTATGCTAATAACTCAGTGATATCATAAGAAAGCTAAACTTACTTTAATAAATTAACTGTGACAGAATTACAGAAGTAGAGGAAAATACAGACAATTAGTATGATACCTTTATGCAACAGAAAAATGGGTGCAAGAAATTCATAGGAATAATTTATTTATTTATTTACTTTGAGAAAAAGTCTCACTCTGTTGCCACAGATTGAGTGCTGTGGCATTATCATAGCTCACAGCAACCTCAAATTCCTGGGCCCAAGCAATCCTTTATAGGAGAAATATAAAAGACACATAAAATATAAAAATAAGCAATTCATAAGAAGCAGATGTTAACATGATCAATGAGATAGGATCATATAGTGCTAGGGTAGGGTGATTTGGATCAATCTTTTTGTTGTATAATATGCCAATTTATGTTAAATACTGTACAAATGTAAATAACCAGACCTTAAAATTTTACGATTAAAAGGGAGCCTAAGGGGTTAAAAAATAAAGCAGTTTTATACATAAAGCTATAATTCTGTAGCACAAACATCAGAACATTACTTATACTAGTAAAAGTGGTATAAATTAAAAATATCCCAATACTATGGTATTGTAAAAATAAAATGCCAACCACTAAAAGCCTAAATTTATAACAAAATATTTAACAACACAGGGAATTGCATAATATACTTAATATAAAAAGAGGCTTCAAAGTATAAATTTTATCAGCCTAATCTTCAAAAATGCAATCTAATATTTATAAACACACATTTGTGTGTATAAATAAAAAAAGCAATACTTTACAGCAAATAATGCTGACATTAATAGAATTATGAGATGACTTTTTTCTCTCTCACAGATTTTCAGTGTTTTCTTAATTCAAACCTATAATTATTTATCAAGAAAAAAAAATCTCATTTAAAACAAGAGGGGGCCAGGTGTGGTAACTCACGCCTGTAATCTCAGCTCTCTGGGAGGCTGAGGCGTGTGGATTGCTTAAGGTCAGGTGTTCAAGACCAGTCTGAGCAAGAGTGAGACCCCCCATCTCTAAAAATAGCTGGGGATTGGCATGGGCCCTGTAGTCCCAGCTTCTCAGGAGGCTGAGGCAAGAGGATAGCTTGAACCCAAGAGTTTGAGGTTGCTGGGAGCTATGACGCCACAGCACTCTACCAAGGGCGACATAGTGAGACTGTCTCAGACAACAAAGAAACAAATAAAACAAAGAGGAGATTATTATGGATAATTTGTAATGTTCTTCCTCAATTTAAAATCCTTCATTTTTCACTATGTTATACTGGACAGAGATAATTTTTTAATGTACAGAAAAATCTCATATTTTTCAATATACAACATTTGGGCATCTGAAAGGTGTTCGTATTTTATAAACAATATGGCTGATTGTACATGCATTATCCCTTTGGAACGAGATTACATGATAACTGGTTACTAATACTTATCTGACTTTTCCATAAGGGACTAACTTTGAAAAAGTCCTTACGAAAGAAAGTACAATCTTTGCCATTTAAAAAAAAATCACTTAACGAATTTAACTTTAGATAATGATTACCTATAAGATAAAAGAGCATAACAAGAGAAGCTACTTTTTAACACTTTCATCCCATGAGAGCTTAATACGTTAAAAGAAAAAAAAAATCTTACAGAAGCTTTTGGATTGCAGTTGTATTTAAAGTCGCTGAGATAGCGTATTGTAACATGATGTTCCATTAGTTAGACTGCTCCATCTTATAAAATGATGATCCTATACAAATGGCAGCAAAAGGAGATTTCCTAACTTTTACTAAGGAAAAGCGGTCAGACAGGAATAAAAGTCTTTAGACAAAAGAGAAAGCTGAGAGATACACAAAGTACAAAGTTCACATCATACTTTCTCTCCTAGAGAATGAGAAAATGTAGTCACTGTATTGGTGACTCCCAGAAAGGTTACTTGTTACTGAAGAAAATTGATTAATGATCATTTTTATAGGAAAAAAAGTGAAATTTGTGTGGTTGAAGGGATTTGTTTAACTTTAGGCTGAATTTTTCAAAGACAATATGTTGTGGGGGATAAAATGAAGCTGCATCAGTTTGCTTCGCAAATAAAATGTAAGAAGCTTTATAGATATATTTGTCTTCAGTTCAGATAATTTGGAAGTTGATTAGGCATCACAAACTAGTAACCACAGGGCAACACAGACACACACACACATCATATCAGCCCAAAGAGTGACAGAGTTTCAAACAAACTATAGAGAAATTTCTCTGCCTGTGAATCTAGGATCTTCTAGCTAGCAAATCAGCCCCAGTCAGAAAACTTTATAGAGACTCTCAAATCTTCCAGAAAATCTTATGTCACACATTTTTATTATCCCTATATAAGTGGAAAACTATTTTATTTATTGTGAAACAACATTGACACTCTCGTGATTTCTGAAGAAGACATTTGAGGGGCTGAAAAAAATGCTAATTTTCCCTTTAAAGTATAACTACTGTGAAGTCCTTTCCTCATCAGCTACAGTAAAATTGTTTCCTGTGTACTGAGTCCCTGTGTTGGCCCGTTAACATTCTAGGGCAGATAGAAAAAAGACAAGAGGTCCCCTCCGAGTTTCTTAAATATTTTGCTAAAGAAAGGAAAGTGATACTGAATGAAAAGATAATGGTATAGGCAGAATTGAATCAATGGTTGAATTATTGCAAGTGCAGAGGAAAAGCACTTTGCTTCTACAGATTGCTATGAAAACATCACAAGAAAGGAGGGGAGGGAAGAGATTCGTGGATGAGGGTAGAGGAATGAAGGAGCTTTTCTCTTAGAAGCACACACGGGGCTGGGCTGTAGGGGACACCACAAAAACTCCCATTTCCTCTACTCTGTTTCCTTTGGGACCAGAGACGGTTCTGAACGTGTAAGGATAGAGATGTGAAGAGATGTGGAATATTTTAGAAATTATTTTCAACTATGTGTTTACTTGAAAGAAGATCCTCAGGAAATTGTTGGTTTGTCCAAGTGCTTGGGGCTCTGTTCTGGAGCCACCTTTTTGCTTTTGAAATGCTGTTTAGGAGCAAGTTCTCACATGCCACCAGGCACTCCTGTTGACAATTTTGACCTTTATTAATTCAGGTCTGTTCAATCTCCACTACTGATCTGTCAATGCTGACACCTTGTCACACTCTGATTTTGCAGAAAGAATGTTGAAAGAGTTCACAGGCCATCACACTGGTTGACTTGATACCAGAGAGAAAATAATAATAATAAAAAATCCGAGACCAACCTCATTCCTTTTCTATATTTAAACACAGACTAAATTGAAGTTGTACTGAGGATTACTCATGTGTCCCCAAGAGTTCTCGAGATGAATACCAGACTAACTGTGGGAATAGTTATACTATTCATATGCTTATATAAATTGGTTTTCATGAGTAAATTTCCTGGTTTGCCCTTTTCGGCTGAAATATGTCCCTTGTTGCAGGGGGGAAATGTAATAAAGCAATGCAATGTGTTTTTTAATCTTTGGAAAGTTGAAAAGGTTACATGCTGTGTGTGAGTTTTCTATTCTCAGAATATACATACACATTCCATGAAGCAAAAACAACAACAAAAAATCAGCATAATTTAACAGATCCCTGTGTCTTTGTTATCCCTACACTGTCGTTTTCTGGCAAGGAATGCGTAAAAGTAACTTTGCAGAGAAACAGCAGTTTGTTTTTGTAAATTTCAATTGGCAATCACAACCTTACTTCTTTTCTATGCTCAGAAACTAAAAACGAGAGGTGTGCACCTTTGAGATTAAGTTATTACCCTACAGTATTCAGGCTCAGTGGTGTTTAACCAATAAAGTAAACTACAACTTGCTGACATTTATTTAAAACTCTGGTATTTGGCTTCACCATTTCTCCACCCAATTAGCCACAAAATGATTATGATAAAATAGATGTCCCTTACTAATTATATTATCATTATGGTAGGTATTCTTAATTACTTTATGGCAGTATTAATGCTTAATTTGAATTGCCTACTGATCTTAGTCACTTTTCTTAAATATAGCCAACATAAGGCCTTGGGATATATAGACTTCCTTTGTATAGAGCAAACTGGGTATCAGAAGGATTATATCATCGAATCTGAGAATAGGAAAGGGCCTTGAAGAAATTCCCTCATTCCAGATGGAAATATCAGAGAAGCTATCCTGCAGGCTGTGGAGCAGATCAGAGGCAGGGCCAAAGTCCCAGGTCTGAACTCTTCTTCCTTGTTTTCTATGCCACTGATTATAATGGTAATCCTGAGTTAGTTATTGAAACAAACAAGACCAATTCTCGTGCATTATGAGTTTACTAATATAATTTTTAACATGATTTTCAACAGTCATTGTGCTAAATCTTGCTTTACAATTGCATTTTACTTGCATAAGTTGTAAGCATATTTTTTTTTTTTTAATTGAGACAGGGTCTTGCTCTGTCTCATGGGCTAAAGTGCACTGGTCATCATAGCTCAGTACCTCAAGCTCCTGGGCTCAAGCAATCCTATCTTAGCCTCCTGAGTAGAGTAGCTAAAATAATATCATACATCACCATACCCTGTTAATTTTTCTGGGTTTTGTAGAGACAAGGTCTTATTTTTGCTGAGGCTAGTCTCCAACTCCTGGCCTCAGGCAATGCTCCCACTTCAGCCTCCAAGAGTGCTAGGACAAGCCTGTGCCAACCCTCCTGGCCACAGGAGTAAATTTTTGAAAAGAAAATAAAATTCTTCAAGTTTTAAAACTGAGGAATGGAGATATGAAATGGTTGCCTACAGATTTTTCACAACATGTTCTCCTTCCACTTAACATATTAGCAAAAGAAAACCGAACAAAAGGAAAAGTCCGTGAATACTCCCAGAGAGATGTTGATGGGAGGCACCAGGGCAGGAAGGAATCGACCTTCTTTCTCTCACCTGTTCTTTGTTCCTTGACCCAGGCAGAAATTGCTCAGATGGTACGGATGAGCAAAAGAGACCTAATATGCAAATCTAGTTCTGAGACAAAAACTTTCTGTATATGCAATCTACCTAAACAAAATAGATAATTCTATATAAATGATGAATTCCTTTAAAAAGTAGAGTTTCAGCCTTTTTTCCCTTATTTTTAGCACAAGGCTCTGAAGACAAAACTACCAAAGTGCATTTTGATGACAATTCATATAAGAAAATAAGTGATCTGAGAATGTACACACTAGGTTATATAAAAGGAAATTGAGTATTTCTAAATATCTTCGAAGTAAATAAAAATTGCATATCTGGTATATGTGTTTTTTCTCTTGAAGGATCACACAACTTTCCTATGCTATCCTTTCAAGGAAACACATTGCCTCAAAATTTTCAACATAAATATACGTTTATATTTCAGTAATAGGGTTATTGTAAGAATACAGAGAAAAAATGTGAAGAAAGGCATCTATTTTCAAGTATTCCTAACCTAATAATACTCCCATATTTATAAGTATATGTTTGAACTATTAATCCCAAATCATTATCACAATTTTACTAAAGCAATGTTTTAAATTTATAAGTTTGACAGCCTATTTCCTATAGGAATATTAAGGGCAATCAATTATTTATTAGGTACATTTGTAAAGTTCATTAATTTAACCTAATTATTTAGTCACACACAGACCAACCTATTGTCTGACTTCACTGGATGATCAAATACTTCTTTATACACCTGAGTTTACAAAATCGAAGGCTTTTGATTATACTGACCAATCTTTACTAGCACTGTTAGAAAGCTGGTTAAATAACTTGTATTTGAGAAATGTTTGCTACTTTGAGCTATATTGAAACTCTATTTTATCTGTTGTTTTCACAAAAAGTTTTATGTTTATAGCTGATCTTTAATGTAGTAATAATGTACAATACTAAGATGCACTACCACGATCATACCTGGACAGTTATTTAAATGTATATCCATTCTCAATGGGGTAGGGTGGCTTACACCAGTGATCCTAGCACTCTGGAAGGCCGAGCCAGGTGGACTGCTTGAGCTTAGGAATTTGAGACCAGTTTGAGCAAGAGTAGACCCACCTCTACCAAAAATACAAACAACTGAGGCAAGAAGTCTCAAGAAATTGAGGTTGCTGTGAGCTATAATGCCATGGCAGTAGTCAGGGTGCCAGAGTGAGACTGTCTAAAAAAAATAAAATAAAATAAAATAAATAAATGACTTAAAAGTATCCCTTCTCTGAAAACACTCTTCCACTGAAGGACGATGCCATCTGTCTGCTGTAGGAGTGGCTCAGTGTAGGGCACCCTACATGTATCCCACTGCTGCTCTTACCAATGGCACAGCATGATTCACCTGGTTGTCAAATATTCTTGTTGTAGACAAACAATGCATAGACATACATTCAAAATTCTTAGATGTTCTAGAGTAAGAAATGTTTACCTAGGTCAAAACACCTTTCCTTATAGCTCCTTCATCCTAGGGTCTCTTCAGCTTTCTAAGAACTGTAATATCATGGAGCCTATTTTGGGTAACTCTGTCCTGGCATGATATGGCATTAGCTAAATAATAAATCCTTATAGTGTGGCCAAACACCTGTTCCATTTGAGAATTTCACACTTAACAAGATTTTCTCCATTTTTATGTCTGTACTTTGCTGGATTTTAGAGTTAAGGAATAGATCAAAACCAAACATTAACTAAGGCTCCTGGGGAGTTTGGGGAGCAGGTATTGAAATAGATATTAAGTAAGTTTAAAACTCTTTTTAAATAGTGTGATTGTCTATGAGAGACGCCTTCAGAGATTTCTTATTACTGTTGGAAAATAACAAAAAACAAGGAGGCAAGAAACAAACCCAGCCTACATACTTGTTTTTTCTTTGCACACAGGTATTTATTACCTTTTAATTATTGTGTGCAATAGGGTAAGAAGCAAGAATTTTCTTTAAGTAATTCATGAAAGCTGTCCATATATCATCAAAATCATCAGTCCTGCCCTTGGTTCTGTATGCTGCCCTTTTACATGCTGCTGAACATGACATTAATAATAATGTCTAATTAATAGATACCTATCCATTTTTCTGAAGAAAGTTGTATGGCACATTTCCAGAGTCACTGGAGTACCCTTTTAGAATACTAAAAGCTAAATTCAACTTTTCACTGCCAAACTCAAAGATGTTTGCAGGAGTAGCAAACTGTGTTCAGCTGAAACTTAACATGTGCAATTTCTCGCCACATCAGAAATAAGGAAAAATCACGTAGAGAATACATGCAAATAAGTTAGAGTTCCCTCATCTCTGCTTCTGGAAAGTCAAATGTTACTGTTGAATTTTCACCCAGTTTTCCTCACAGATCCACAAAATCAGATAATCAGGTGTTAATATTAATATGGTTCATTGAGGGAGAAAAGGAAAATAATGAAGTCACACGGAGGCAAATGGCATTGCTGAGGAGATGCAGAAATTTAGAAAATGAAATGTGGGGTCATTTTGTCAGAAAATCTTCATTATGGAACAGCCAATGCTTCAGGAAAAAATAGGGGCTTTCTTTTCTTTTTCTTTAAAAGAACTAGCTCTAATTCTTCTTACCAAAAAAGAAGAGCAGAAAAATAAACAATATTTTTATGACTTATAAATAAAATCTTAATTCCAACTCTAAAAATCACTTAAGATTTAGTTTTATATTATATGCGTGAATTTTAGTTAATTGGTGTTTTAAAGTCCTGCTGTTCCATACTTTAGTGATGAGGTATTTTAAATATAATTTCTCATATTATAGATAGACCATTTTGGTTTCAATGTCTGAAATAGCAAGAGCCATAGACTATCTGAGAAACATGGTTCAATCCTTTTATTTTGATAGTTGGAAAAAGGGGAACCAGATATAATATGACTTACACAAACGCATATAAGTTAAAAGAAAATGCATTATTGAGACTAATAACTTGTTTTGAACTGAAAACTTATGAATATGTAATTTAGAGAGAAAGTACATACATAAATGTCATAGAATTTTTTAACAGGAAGAATCGTTACTAGTAATTTATTCAAAATCAAATAGAACAAGTCTCCAATTGCATATGCATAACCTGGGCCCCAGTGAAATTATATGACTGATTCAATGTCACATAGCTGGCTGGCTGTGGAGATGGAGGTCACCCACCAAATTTCCTAACTTCCCTCATAAAATGGACTTGTTCATTACTGATCCTGGACAACTGAGACTCACTACGTAAGCTGTGACTCACAAAACTTACATTCTACATAACACTTCCTTCTTGAGTAAAGAAGAAAGCATGGTGTAGTGTAAGTAACACCGATTTTATAGGGAGAGAAACAGAATCAGGTGGTGGTTCTCAAAATTATCAGCTGTGTATTGAGCCTTAGTTTCCTCTGCTACAGATTAGGATAGTAACAAACATGGGAGTAGAGAGGTTGCTCAAGATTAAGTAAGAAAACTAGCACAGTACACTTTGGATACACGTTAAATACACAGGGCTATAGAGAAATCAGTGACCTCTACGACTCCTTAAAGGGAATTTTAAGGTGATGTATTATTTCCCTGAGTCAACAATGCTCTGTACCAAGTTCATTTACTAACCACTGTACAAAGCATAATATTCTGACTGTGTTACTGGACAAAGAGGGTCCGGCCACTTGTCACTGTCAGCCAATATGTAGAGACAGGGAGACAGGTCCACCAAACTTTGTCAGAAATCTGGGATTCTGGAGAAGAGTGAGTGTAGCCTGTCTAAGACTGTTCTGTTCTGTTCTACTTCCAACATTATAGTTTTATATATTTAAGTTTAAAGTGAAGACCATGTTAACCCTTATCTTAAACAATAATGGGGAGAACCCAGGTCTCATAAACAATTAACAATATTTTAATTTAAAAGTTAATCTCTTAAATCAATCCACCTAAACTAACCACGATAGGCATCTTTAGGGTGGGAGCTAAATGTGTAAAACAAAAATGGGTGACGGGGGTGGGTGGGGGGAAGTCAGGTGGGACCTAAACTGAGCGGACCAGCTGTGCCGAGTCAGCTCCAGCCTGACAGACTCCATCTCATTCTCACTAAAGGTGCTTGCAACTGTTCCTTTAAAACAAATAAATCTCGATGTTGCCCCTTTTTGCCAGTCTGAAAATGGTACAGTGTAAAATACCAGGGAAAAAAAATCTCTCAGTTAAACTTGGGTTTTCTGATTGGATAAATTTTATGCAACTGAGAGCAAAGAGCTTACTGAGCTGGTATGGCCAATGCCTCAGTGTCCTGGTAGGTACTAGGTTTAGGAATTTTGAAATTTTTTGTGGGTGTAAACTCAGGTGGGGGTGGGTAGGACATGAGGGGTGTGGGGAGACAGAGAGAAAGTGATAGTTGAAAGTAGCTAAGTGGTTTCTAATGCTCAAGTGTCAAAAACTTCATTACTGTATTTTTTTTTAGACAGAACGCTCCTTTGTTCTTGGAAAACCATCTAACTGAGCCTTTTAGTTATGCAAATGAAAAGCAAATAGTCTCTTTGGAAATGGAGATGATGTTCTAAAAGACTGAAAGTCCTTTCCTGGGAAAGTATGAAGTCTCCTACCTGAGTTGTTTTAGGAGAAAATACCTTCCTTGAAGAGAATGCTTGGCCTCAGAGTAATTCTCAGTGGTGGTGGGTTCAAGACACTATAAATAAATGAAAACTCTTCTAATAAGACAATGTGCAATACTACGAGTATGAGCTAAGAGCTCATACAAGAATTGCTTTAGGAATTAGGAAGTGAAGCGTAACCCAGAGTTAGCACCTCTATCCAAAATCTGCCCTCATTCTTGTACCAGTCGTTAAATTTTGAGTTAGTTTTGTAATTTCAAGAATTCTATTTTTTCTTTCTAAATTATTTTTGGTTCATTTTTCAGATCTCTCTGCTCTTTTTCAATCTCTTTTTGGTGCCTCCTTTTTGTGATCCCATCTTTTCTTGGTTTAAATACTCATATGTGGGCTTTTTATATTTTGTATCTCACACCTGTGAGTTCTAAAGTACTTGGGAAGGAAACTTTTGCATACTATTTCTGCTGATTTTTTTGGTTCTCTTTCTTGGTGCATTTGGAGATTGATGAATAGAAGTTTGTATTTGTTCTTATCTGTGAAACACCTGAAAGCTTAGGTTAGTGGTGGTATTCTTCAGTGCTGTTTCATTTAGTAGCTTTGTCCATGAGAAAAGGATTACATAGACTTGGTCTACTCCAGTCCCATTCGGGTTCATCCTAAAAATCCGTGACAGGCAGGTCTGAGTCTCAGCAAGCCCCCAAGAGGGCCACTGTGTATACTCATGGCTCACAATCTCTATTTTAGCTCTTTGTGTAATTTCTCTTCCTCTTTCTTTTTCCCTTTGGAGTTTTTTGATTGTGGCAACAAAATAATGATACCTTTATATGATGTTTTGTGATTTTGTTTTTATAAGAGGACCTCTCATGATATCCACTTGATGACATTATTAAAAGGGAGGTTCTAAGTTTTTTTCATTGGTACAATGATTGTCTAGACTTCTGTGTATTTAGATGCAAACATGTTACAAACAGCCAAAAATAAAGTACTATTTGTGCCTTTTGAATCACTTGCTTAAAGACAAGTTGCTTGCTTGGGATTTCTTACCTAACTAGTTCAATCCTTGTTCCTGCTGCCTGAAAAATAGTAACAAATGAGCCCCAGCTGTCCATCCAATGAAGGCAGCCCTCTGTCATAGACAGCAGAACCTGCTTTCCACCTGGGTCCCTAAGTGATCTCATGGAGTAGATAGAGATGCACCTGGCCTGCATGTCACCGGGAAAGGAAACAAACACCTCTGTCATGTGAATCTGTGCGTTCTGAGACCTCCTCCAGACTACATGTATCCGAACAAGTGTGTTTCATTTTCAGGGGTGACATGACTCAATACCCTAAAAATGCTAAGGCAAGAAAAATGTCAGTTTTTACAAACAAATTCTCTAATCTTTTAACTGAAGATTGCAGTTGAAATTTAAATAAAGGAACTAGTACCTAGGGGAGAAAAAAGAACACAGAAAAAAGGGGGGGGCACAAAGAGTTTAAACGTGACAGAAAACTGAAAAAAGTCTATCTTATCTTATGCTGGGGGGATGGGGGGTGGGAGGTAGTTGTAATTACCCAGTAAGATAAAAGCTGTTGAATTTGTAGCAATGGAAATATTAAGACAAATTAAATACCAAGCTTATCTCTGCTCTGTGCTATCAATATTTTATACTAAACATCTGTTCCTTGTATCTCATCTCAGAAATGCTTCTACACTTTATCAGCACAAGCACAGCTTTTCAAAGCAAATTAAGCTAAACCATTTTCACTTAATCACCAATTGATCACAACACGAAGAATGCCACATATTGATCTGTAAGAGCCCCATTTTTCCCAATTCAGAAAAGCATATTGGAAGAAACACTTGATTTGCAATCAGAGTAAACTGGTTAGGCTTACACTTCTGACACATTTTAAGTAGGAAGTATTTCAGTGATTAAAAGGATAAAACAACATGTATTTTCAACAAGAGATGAACAATAGGCAATTTCCCACTTTTGGTTTACAAAGTCTTAGAGCTACTAGAGACCTAGAGAACCTCCAAGCTTTATCAAGTTTCATAGAGGAACACCAAAGAGAAGATGGGCATTTTTGGTTTTTAGGCCACGTGACATCGTATCTAGACAAGCAGCACAGAAGCAAGCTTTCTACCTGAAACTTGATCAAGGGCCACTCCTCTAAGCTAGGTGGGCCTCATATGGATTTATCACCAGTCTGTGGTCTAGTTCTGCTGCTGTGTATTCAAATGCCTGCAGAACCAGGGCAGATAATATAAGTAAGTGAGAAGGCGTGTTATGCCCACATTATATGGTTAGGTGCTGTTCATTTCCAGATAATTGTTATTCCTGGAACACATATGAACCCATAGTTAGCACACGTTCTCACTTCTGGAGATGTTGTGCCCAAGGAGAAACTTCCCCTTTTCCCTCTGTCACTGAGAATCACTGACAAAAAGAAAGACTGATAGGAGAAAAGGCATATAAATTTTATTTGATCATAATTTTACATCACATGGTAGGCTTCAGAAAGAACATGCAAAGATGCAAGAGAAACTGTACAATGTTATGCTGAGGTTCAACAAAGTATAGATAGTCACGTAGAAATATGACTGGATGTAGGTTTTACTGCTGAGGCACTGGATGGGGAAACCTGGCAGGCTGTTTAGAGTGACTTTCCATGGCCTCTGTCCACCGGCTCTCCTTTCTTCCGGGTATGAAGAAGGACCATTTCTGGAATAGGGATCTTATGACTTATAATCGAACAAAGTAATCAGATCATTTCTTTATGTCCAGTTTTCACACAGAAGGGGGAGGGGAAAGTTAGATATTTTAAGTTCCATGTCTTGCTTTAGGAGAAAGGGGTCCTGGTTTCTGGTGAAGAAATGTGGCACATGGTTCCCGTTCGGTTTGTTACTAGTTAGAATAGGGAGCACTTGCTGTGGAATTTCTACTTGGATAAGCAGCAGAAACAAACCCACCCAAGTGTGCTATATTTGTGTAAAGATTTGCCCTGAGCATCTTCTATTTTTTGCTTGGTGTATTTAATCAGTTTCTCTAGCTAGCCTCTGAGGAGGAGAAGGAGAGGCCAGAGACAGAAGAGGATGAAACAGCAAGCATCTACTTGTGAGGGCTTCATTCTGCATTTCCATTTTCTGAGAACTTACAAAGACGAGCTTCAATTTAAAAAAGAAATTAGGATATATGCTCAAAACATCAGACTTTTTTGCATCCCAGTGTATGTGGCCCAAACAAAATAGATTTGTGCATTGGATTTTTTATCTGACTCTCAATTTAAAAACTTCTGGTTTAGTCCCATACACTAAATATAGGGAAAAAAACCACCACCACCAACAAAAAAAACCAAGAGGCCAATGATGCAGAAGCAGGAAGGTTGGTGCTAGAACTTACGCATCTAGACCAGGGTGACCAAATGTTCCTGTTTGTCTGGGGCTGCCCTGGTTTTAGCACTGGATGTCACACATCCTGGGAAAGCCTGGAAAACTGGGACAGTTGATCCCCCTAGATCTTACCATCCGCGCTGGCTTTTTTCACCAAACTCTGACTGCGTCTTTCTTTTTTTTTGAGCCGGTGGCCCTCAAATTTACTTGGAGATGGGGAAGCCCAGGTCTCTATGGGAGGTGCAGATCACACTAGCTGTGACCTTGCTCACCAAAGTCAGAGATAAGACTAAATGGGGACCAAGAATTATATGGACTGAATGATTGTGCTTACCATGGATGCAGCTTCTCTGACTTCTTATCTAATCACTTTCTTTAAAGTCACATACTGGGAGAATGTATATGGTTATTTTGGATTTATATTTTCCAGGTTATCTAACATGTCTAAAAAGGTATCTGAAACAAAATCAAACTTCAGTTTAATTTCTTTTTCACATATATGTTATATCATTCACTAAAATTCCTATCATTTAGCAAGTTAGTGTGACAGATCAAACTTCGGAATTTAAGTGAATTCCAGTCATTTCCAGAGCACAGATGAAGACCTCAGGGAAAGGGTGTGGGGCAAGAGCGAGCACGTCTTTCCAACTGTGAGGTTACAGATCCAGTACGCATTTTACTCCGAGACCCAGGGAATCTATCTGTGCTCCGAGTTCCAACCAACTTCAAAGGGAGACTCATGATCACAGAAACTCAGTGAAATAATGGAACAAGAATAAAAATTGGCCCTGTGTGAATTAGATTGCAAAGGCTGAACCTGGCTTCATTTACCTAAGAAGCTAATGTTTAAATTGAAACCTTTATACGCCTTCTGTACTTTTCTAAGTATCCAGATTTGGTACCATTCACTAATCTAGAGAAACTAACAAAGAAATTAGGTAGGATAAAACAAAAGGCAGTAGTTTTTCCTTTACTCTTTTCAAATGATTGCCTTTACATATGCTGTTATCTTTTTTTTTCCAGAGCCCACATTGAAGTGACAATTAGAGGATGATTTTTTTTCCTTTGGCCCTGAAGGGATCTAGCAAGAGACTTTAGTATTTTTCTCTTTGTGAAATAAAGCCTGGCTTTGAAGCCAGGATCTCTGAAATGAGGCATTGCAAATGTCCTTTGATGAATCAGTCTGTGTGAAGGAGAAAGGAAGAAGGGGGCAGCAGATTGATTGCAGCTGATGTACCTCTCCTGCCATGCCCTTTTCATCTTCCTCGAATGGCCCCAGATAATCAAGAGGTCAATCATAAATCCATCAAGGGGTGCTTGTCTCAGGGCAGTTTCCAAACTGCTGAAGCCAAAGTGGTTAGCTAGAGCAGGGGGAGAGAGGAACGCAGGGGACTGTCAAAAACATCACTCCAGGGGACAAGCTGAAGAGGGAGAACATTGTCCGTGAGAAACACGTTTGCAGAACGTTCAGAAAGTACCTTGCCATGAACTTCATTGACTCATACGTAAATAAATGAAAACCTCACCTTTTGCAAAAGGAGGCAAGCTATGCAAGATATTCTGGGCAAAATGGGGGAAAAAAATCCCAAACCATAAAACAAAAAATAAAGAAAGCCCAGAAGAAGACGAGATGACAGTAGAAAACTCAATTGCAGTTAAGAAACAAGGGAGTTACAAGTTGTAACCTCTGGTGGCTGACACTCCTGTGGCAGTTCTGCAAGTTCTACTAAATGTCCCCTTAGGGATTTCATGCCTCTGGGGCCCTCTGTCTAAAGGAGAGGCTGAAAATGAGTTTAGGGGCTGAGAAGGGATTGCTTACATTAAGAGGCCACAGTATCTGTGAAGTTTCTCGGTATAGGGCTGCCTGCTAGCTGCCCTCAGTAGAAGCACTTGGCAGCTTCGATCCTGCTAGCCAGGAAAGAAATAGCCTTTTCCTTTCCTCCAAGAACATCTCTGACTTCAGATGGCAGCCCCTTTTAAATTTTGGATGAGGTGTCAAATGAAATTTGACAGCTAACTGATAGGTTCAAATTCTCACAGGGCAGTCTATCCCTGAGGACACGGAAAAACTAATTCACTGCCAGGCCGGCACATTTTCAGCGATCCCCTATCATTTCACATTCAGTTTGATGTGCAACCAACTGCTTTTTCTGGTGGAACACTAGTTCTCATTAGATGGGCCCCTCTGTGACAAAGGGCAACGATTTTAGAAGATACATGTCATCTCCAAAGTTCTCTGATGTTCTAAAATTAATTTATTTATTGGCAAAGTGGAGAATTACACATGTTAGTGAAATCACTGACCCCAAAGGTGTTTGGAAAAAAATGTTACTTTTAATGTCACTTAGGTGTCACAAATAGTCTAGGAAATAATCTTAAAAATTCAAGACTGTATAGCTGAGAAGAATCGTTTTTAGTCTCTTTTATTACCATCCTACCTTATTTCTAACCCTGCTTACATAGCTTTCTCTCACAGATGGGTTTATATCCTCCTATCTGCGGGGTTGGCCTTGTCTCAGTTCTCAAATCATCTGAAACTTGGCGTTGGAAATAATAAGTGGCTTTAATCTCAATCCCTTCTCGAATGTCACAGGAGGGCATTGTTTCATGAGGATTATGCTCAAATTTAGGCTTAGTTCACCCTTACTACACCTATAAGAATTGCTAATCATTAAATGATTAAGATATCCTTTTTCTTATATGTGAAATGAGGCATAGGTATGGAAAGGATGGAATCAAATGATATCTGACACTTAGTAAGGGTTCCATATGTTCATTTAAAGATTCAACAAATACTTACTCATCTCCTATTTTTCTTAGACCCTTTCTAGGACACATCAGTGACAAAACCGATCTCTGACCCTAAGAAATTTATATTGTAGGGTGGAAAACAGTAAATAATAAAGTAAACAAAATATTTAATTCTTTAGAGGGTAATGAATATAATGAGAAAATAGAGTAGAGTAAAATATCATAGAAATGAAGGGGCAGAGATAAGTGATTGGGTAAGGCAAATAGGGTGGTCCTGATAGATAATCATGGAAAAGGTCTCATTTGAAGAAATATTTGAAAGACTTAAGGGAATCTACCACGTAGCTATCTGTGTGAGGTCCTCAATGTAACGGGACATCCATCCATCACTCATGCTCTAAGGAGGGAGAGTGTCAACTTGGGGTATATGGAAGATGACGTGTGAAAACGAAAGGGCCATTCAGGCAATTCTAAGAATTGAAGTGTTTAAGCTAAATAGGAAACCCCTGCAGTACCTAAGTAGAGGAGGGGTGTCCACAATTGAACTTAAATTCTAATGGATTTCCTCTGAAAATAGTTTGGGTGGAGGTAGCAGACAAATCTAGGAGACAACTCAACCAGCTAGGTGGCCTTTGCAAGACTGGATGTATGAGCAAGAGTTAGATAATGGGAAAGGAAGCAGTAGAGAGCTCAGGGATGTCAGAAGCTCAGTCCAAGCCATGTGGACATCACATTGCACATGACAATCAAGTACAGATGCCCAGTGGGCGGTTCATTGTATGAGTCTGGAGTCCAAGAGCAATGCTTGTGTTGGATATTTAAATTTTGGAATTGTCCCCTACCAATGATACTCAAAGTCTTTAACTACATAGGATAATGAAGAGTGAATATTAAATATGGAAAAGGAGATATCATGATTCACTTCAATCATAAGAGAGTAGAAAAACCAGGAGAGACTAGCAAAGGAGACAGCAAATGATTAGTAAAATAGGAGATCCTCATAGAAGTGTACTTTGTAAAGTCCCCACACTACATGAGATCATTACAAATGGAGAGAAATTCATAATAACCTTGACAAGTGCAGTGTTGGTGGAGTGATAAATCTCTAATTGGAGTGAGTTTAACAGAGAATGTGAAGGGATGTGGGTGTGGGTGTTATTTTAAAGGCCTCCATTGCACATGAAAAGCAAGGGTTTGGGGGAGTCTAATAAAACTGTGTCAGCAAAAACTATTTTGTTGCTTTAATCTAGGAGACATGATACTCCTATGTTGCTGAAAATGATCTAGTAGAAGAAAGATGAAGAGAATCGCTGTCGGGATGTCCTTGAGAATTCAAGAAGTAGAAGTATGTAATGTGTAAGACAGGGACTGGCTGTTGACAAGGCTGTAGTAATAGGCCCCAGGATAGAACACAGGGCATGAGGCTAATAGTGGGGCAGAGAGGTGGGGGGAGTGTGCAAAGACTTCCTTCTCCTGAATTTATTTTTCTCAGTGAGGCAAGAAGCAGGATCAGTAGCTAGAAATAATATGGAGAAAGAATGTTGGTGGATACTTGGAAGATGTGAAATCATTAACTGTGAAAACAGGAGGATGATTAGACTAGGAAGTAAAGGAGTAACTACCTGGTAATATTAGAATCCCAGTTGAGTTTTGTGTTCATGAAACTAAAATCATTCAGGTCACAGCAGTTGTGTGCATTCCTCTACTGCATTTAAGCTTCATAGGTACATGTGTGGGGTAGGCAGACAGTTTTTGTAGAGTCATGGTTTTCCTAATCGAGGATTAAGTAAGAGAAAAGTGAAAGTCACAATATTAGTAGGGAAGTGATTGTAATAATTGATCACAAAACTAATATACAGATGGAAGAAAAGAAGGATGCTAAATGATGAGGAATGGAAAGAAATTGAGAGGATTCATTGGCTAGAGATGCTAATATTAAAGGAGGCTGATTTACACAGGGAGTAAGTCAGAGGTGTGGAAGGTAGAAATGGAGTGCCCATAAATAAAATTGAAGGGTTACAATTATTTGTATTGATTAGATACAATTAGAGTATACACTCAAGGTCTGACCTTGAGAGTGAGGACTGAAATAGAGTAGAGATTAAAAAAAGATTAGTTTTCAAAAATGAGGATGTACGGTGTTACACGGAACATCTGCCACCAAGAATTAACACTGGAGTAATGTTGGAGAGTGTGACAGTGAAGTACGTGGTAAAGTCATCTGGAAATGAGAGGAAATGACCTGGGGCCCAGTAGCTGACAGCAACAGTAAGGTACACTGATGATGTGATCTGAGGGCTTAAATTTTGAAGCTGGAAATTTTAGGAAAATGTAAAGAAGACTAGTCTAAAAGCAGCACTGAGAAACAAAAAGGGCATCCATCTCATGTGTGGTACCAGAAAAATTGGTAGGGGGTGGCGCAAATGCCATCCATTAGGGAAAGTAGTATCCTCAGGGCACATCCAGGGAATATAAGGAGGAAGTATGATCATTAAAAAAGAAAAAAATAACAAACTTGTTAGAATTTGAATGTTATAACCCAAATTTGATATATATTAAAGTAATTGTACCTTTTGTGCTACTCTCCTTTACATTAACTTGTATTTCATTGATGGATTAATTTCACTCTTAATTTAAATAGTAGGGCAATATTATCGGATAGCAGAATGAACACAATCCTCAATTCTCCATATCACATCAAAAGAAAAATCAACAAACCTCAGCATCAACAGTTGTATGATTTAAAATAGGTCTTCTGTTTTGATTCTCTCTTCTTTGGACAGATGAGAAAAGGATGCAATGGAAGGCATTCTCCATTGCATGGAAGAAGCAAGACTCTATCAATGGTTATTTTCAAGTTTGATCAATCATTTCCAACTCATTTCCTATTTTTCCTTTTAAAAAACCCTCCCCACCAAGACTTTCAATAGCATTGGGTGAAATAATTTGGCAACTGACAGGCAATTCAATTTCCTGGAAGATTTTTAGATAATCACACACCCAGGAGAAACTTTTAAATTTGTTTTATTCATGGTCAATTTGCTACAGCTCATTTCTCTCTACTAGCTCAACTCAACTTTTTACTCGACAGAGGAGTAGAACATGATCATGTTTCAGCACAACTGGCTAAGGTGGTTAACCAGGCACAGACCATCACTTCTGCAAACAACCCCTCTCCTTGCCCTCTGCACTCTTAAAAGAGTCACACTCTGGTCCTTGTTCATCCTTTAGAAATCTCATGCCAGACTCTCCTGGCTCAAATATATAGGGGAAGGAAACATAATTCCTCTAACTTTCTGTGCCTCTTGGAGTCAGTGGACTCTGAAAGAATTACAATAAGATTAGGAAATCAGATGATCCATGGACCAGGAGCTAGAGAGCCGAGTTGGATGTAAAAAGAAGTACTTTGATCAAGTAGCCATGTATGGAAGAGAAATACTAACAGGGCAAAGAATGATTATATTTACTTTAAAAGATATTCAAACTCTGTCAATGAAGCGGAACCCAAATATGTCCATTTCAATTTTTTATAAGTGTTTTAGGGGGCCCAAAATCTACACACGGAGGGTTTAGTAGAAGATACTATAGTTGGTGATCTGTTCTTCTACCAATTGGAGAGGAAAGGCCAGATGTGGATTCTGAGAAAGGGAGGCCAATTCAGTATCTTAAAAAGAATGCTGCTCAAGAAAATCCCTTAGGGCCAAGTGACCCCAACACAGATGGACCATGAAATGCCAGTGGCTTAGAAGAATTGTAATAGGCCAAATAGAGGAGCATGCCCCAGTCATGGCACACAGAGCTGTCTAGTGGAGTATCTCCAAGGAAACTGATACCAAAACCTGTCTGAGGAGAAAATAAAAACAAAAAAGAGGCTCAGCACCTGTAGCACAGTGGTTATAGTGTCAGCCACATACACCAAGACTGGCAGGTTTGAACCCAACACGGGCCTGCTAAAAAACAATGACAACTGCAACCAGACAATAGCTGGGCATGGTGGTGAGTGCCTATAGTCCTGGCTACTTGGGATGCTGAGACAAGAGAATCACTTAAACCCAAGAGTTTGAGGTTGCTGTGAGCTGTGACGCCACAGCACTCTACTGAGGGTGACATAGTGAGACTCTGTTTCAAAAAAAAAAAAAAAAAAAAGAATTGTCCTTTGAACATCTGCCTCCTTCGGAGGAATCAATATCAGATTATAACTTTGCCACCTGCCAAGTGTATCTATGGATTTGAACATTCCTGCCATGTCTATGTTGGGAGAAATGTCATTCAGCTGATTATTTCTATATAGAAATGAAAGCCTATTGTCACATTTTCTGATTAAAAAAACTGAGAAGAATCTGAATCATTATTGTATAAGTGCTTTTATTCTTAAAATATAATTGAATAATTTTCATTAGTTGTATAGCAAATTAAATATCCTGACAGGCCTGATAGGGTCCATCGTGTAACATTTCAAACTCTCTGATAACAGCTATCGTGCAACTGGTAATGTCTTTTACCCATATCTTGGCTGCAGTCTTCACTGGGAATATGTGCTGTGAGTTAAGCCTTTATTCTTTCCTTTCCTAAAATTTTTCTTCTTTTGAAATGTAGAACATAGCTCTATATTTTCCCTTAAAAGTTTTTTTCTAATTTTGAAAAATTACAATTTAAATGTTTAAAAATTTTTATTTTGTTTTATTTTTCATTTCATCTCATTTGTTTATTTTCTTAGACAGAGTCTTACTGTGTCACCCTTGGTAGAGTGCTGTGGCATCATAGCTCACAGCAACCTCAAACTCTTGGACTCAAGCAATCCTCTTTCCTTATCCACCTGAGGAGCTGGGACCATAGACATCAACCACAGCACTCAGGTAATTTTTTCTATTTTTAGTAGAGAAGGGGCCTTGCTCTTGCTCAGGCTGGTCTTGAACTTCTAAGCTCAAGAAATCCACCCACCTTTGCCTCCCTTGAGGGTTAGTATTAAAGGCGTGAGCTACTGTGCATGACATTACATTTTTATTTTTGACAAATAATAATCGCATGAATTTATGTGATACAACATGTTTTGATACAATTTTTAATATTTCTTAGGTTTTTATTCACTACTTGCTCACTCACATCTCAGAATATTTGATGCCTCTGATCTAGATGGCAGCAGGTGATTGATTTTCAATTCTCTTCTATCTTGATTTTATTTATGTTTCTTTCCAATGATGAAACAATAAATATAAAATATAAAAATACAGGAGTAGGTAGAAAGAATAAATGTTTTTAAAATCTCACAGTCACTATGGTTATGATCTCAGAAGTTGCAGTCATTATAACCATTTTGATTGGAAGAGTTTCTCTGTCCTCTTCCCCTTCCCCCCTGTCCTCTTTTGGATTAAAAAGAAATAAGCCCTCCACAGAGAAGGAAAATAAAATTTCTATTGCCTTTCCTCTGCCCCTGTCCCCTTTTACACTCTCAGATGAAAGCAATGATACTCCGATTTTGCACCCATCATAAGAATTTGATGTGAGGCATGTAAAAGAAACGTAACTTTGAAAGTTTTGCTAGTCCTTTAACCATGGAAACTGGTATGGAAAGCTCTTTTGTGGGAGGAAACTTCTTATCTGAATATTCATGGATAAATCCTAAGGTTTAGCTGAAAATAGAGAGGTTGAAACAAAGAAAGGGCAATTTGCTTTGCATAATCATGTAATGGGAATATTTCACTTTCCCCTGAAGGCTTGAGATGGGGGAGGTTCAGAGAAGGGAAAGCCTGGGAATCAAAGGGGGAGACGAGGCTGGCTGCTGTGGGGGCTGGGCAGGTGCTGAACAATGAGGCAGCAGACAGGAGCCTATTCTGATAGACACAGCCAAGAAGAAGGCCCCTGAGTGTAACCTCAAAAGCACTCATGCCCCACATACAGTTTTAAGTTGTTCCCCAGTGCTTAATTCTCTGCCTTTGCGTGCAAGTGTTCCGTGAGAGTAACATGCCCAGCAGTGTACGTGACTGCTGCTCTGAAGGATAATAAATAGGGGCTTCCTTCCTGTTTTGAAAGAAGAAAACCAGGGTGAGCTACAACCAGTAGGGACAGGAGAAGCTACCTGCTAAGTTATCATCAAGAGAACGTATGACCCAGAAGGCCTTGACATTTCCCACGGCTTAACTAAACTTCAGACTGGTTTCTTCCTGACTCTGGGCCTCTGACCTCCCTTTTCTTAGAGCATTTACTTCCAGAAAACAACTCTCAGTTGAAAATTCTTTCTCTTCTCCTTTGAGATGTAAATCTTCTTTCAGCCTCTCCCCAGGTTTACAACCTGGGACTGTTTTTCTCAAGACCTGGGATCTATTCCCTTGAATGGTAAACATCAAAAAAGCCCAGAGGCCCTGTCTCTTCTCTGTGGGATGGCAGGGCCCTAACCCCCTAAGTGTCAATTAGTAACCACAGAAGGCCTAATCACATTGACTAGCCTCCTCCCAATCTCCTCCAGCACTTTCCCATTAGCTCACCCCAGTGCTTAAGAACTCTCTCTCTTTTGAATTCTTTGGAGTTGAGTTAATATCCTCTATTGCAAGAGTCTCAAATAGTCTACCTTGCTGTTTGTAGCAAGTGTCCAGTATAAATTCTCTGCGCCATTCCTTACCTTAGGATTCACTGGAAAACTGGGGAGAGCTTTGAATTGGGCATAGCTGTGTGGTGTGGCAGACATCACCAGCCGCACCTGCCCAGCATCTTAGTCAATCTTTCTGACGCTACCACCAGGATTTCACTTTAAGTAATTATCCCTTCTTATGCTGTATAGCTTTATGGGAACTGCCAATCAGGAGGCATTGCACCCTACCCCTATTCCCTGCCAAGTGGTGGACATGTGACCTGGGCCAGGCTGGATCTATGAAACTCTCAAGGGTATCTGTGTACTTACTTGAATGGCTTAGGACTCGAATTTTTGAAGTTAGTTCATTGCAATGTCAGTAGCTTGACAGTCCTATTCATTTGTCTCTGCTTGCCAGAGTCTAGGAGCTCTTTTCACTCCAATTGCATTATGGATCATAGTTCTTGAGTTGTCTCATCAGTTTGCTAAGCTTTTCAGCTTTCCTATAGGCTTCCCTCATCACCGTTTTTATTTTTCCTCCACAAGTAAATAGTCTCACTTTTTGCTGTTTGCAATAAAGAGTCATAACCAGTATGTATATAAGATGCAATAAAGAACCATAACCAGTATGTATATAAGATGGGGACTCAGCACACATTTATATGTGTGATAAAGGGCAAGGAAGCCCTAGAAGGGCACTCCGTCCTACCCTTTCCTTTCCTCTCCTCCCCTCTCCTTTGCTATCCTATTCTTCCCTCCCTCCCCTTCCTCCTTCCATTCTTCTTCTTTGATCTCTTAACCAGTTATCTATGTTTCTGTTAGTCAGTTTATATAGATTTTACTATATTTTAATATGTATTCTTAACTTGGTTCTTTCTGTTACACTTTCTTTTTCTTCTATTCTCTTTATTTATTTATTTAATTAATTTGTCTGGAGACTGATCGTGGCCATACCTTTAGCCCAGCAGTGACTTGTATGCATGTCTGCCTCCAGCTGTGCGGGTTTTGCTGCCCATAGCTCCAGGGACTGAAAAGAACATGGAGCCACTGGAGAGTCACGTGCAAACCGCTTGCATACCCTACGGTCCTCTCGGAGAGCAGTCCAGTAGCTGTGAATATAAAGAAGGCACTGCTCTCTTCCAGCTCTAGCTCTGAGCCTCTGGCGGGCATTCCTATTCCTTTCTCCTGTGTGCTGTTTTTCACCCATGTATAAATTGCTCCTTTGTGTTCAAGACTTAACCACTTCATAGTTTTAGATCAATATATAAATGGAAGAATCAAACCCTTTATATAGAGATGGTAAGTATGTGGATTATCTTTTCAAATCAATCATTTCTGCCCAGGAAGAGCATGAGGAAACCCAAAAAGAAATTAGATGAATTACAGTTAATCCAGCCTGTTAAGACTCCTGGCTCTTACATTCAAAAGTGTCTTAATATTTGTTTCTATTCTTGTCACTATTATTTTAATATCATTGAATTTCCTCAGTTTCCACATCTGTGACACCAAGATTATAATTCCTATTTCAAAGTGGCTGTAAAATTTTGTATATGAAGCTCTCTAGTGCCTAATAAATAATGGACATTAAATAAATAGAAGTGATGATACTGACGTTGATTAATTACTGTTATTTTTGTTATTGTAACGAGAGCAGTCCGTAGCCACAGTACATTACATTGGTGGGGAAAACATCCATTATCAGTAAATATCAGTGCCCAGGTATAAGAATTAGCAACAAAAGTAAAAGTTTTTGCAGAGGTAAGGAACAAACTTCTTTTAATAAAGGCAGGCCCAAAATTGACAGCCCAAGACTTATCACAGGAACCCTGTTGGGAAAACACAGAAACTTGCAGGGCACAGAAACCTTTTGTTTTTCTAAATGTAGAGAGAGATTCCCTGCCAGATGGGATTTGGTAAGTGCTTACAACTCTAATATAAATAGACAAAAATACTTAAAATCAGTAAACACAATCTAGATATAAATACTACAACCTCATCTTTTATGTCACTTAAATAATTAAAATGCTTCTCATTGAATAATGAAGTTATTTAAGGAGAAACATCAGAAGAGCATCCAGCCGGCAGATCTAACTGCCTTTGCCTCGAGTGACATGTTCCCAGCAGTGGGTTATATTATGCCTTCATAAAACGTGTTCTGTCATTTTTTTTTCAGTGCTGTTATTTTTGGCGGATAGTAAAAAGAAGTATCTATCTATAGTGTGTGAAAGCTCTGGATAAAAATAAGGATAAAAATAAGGAGGAGAGTGTCTCTTGACGCAGGTGAAGCCCTCAAACCACTCATGCCAAACCTGTCCAAACCACACAGAGGGAAGTGGTACTCAGGGTAGGAATCGACAAACGCTGGATTCTCACCTGTCTCATGGTGTTGCCTTCGCAAATAAATGTAAAACGAGATTGCAACTAGATTAAGGGCACGATATAGAGTAAAATTTTTGACCTAGGTTAGTATTTTTCAAACAATGTTTTAACAGGTGCTTTCTAAAAGAAGATTCTATGGTGAACTACATTTGAAAAATACCAGGTTAACAAACCGAGTGGATTTTACTTAGTTTCCCAGCTGGCCTCCCCACTGTCCAATAATAGGGCTACTACTGCCCGTCGTCCCTTTCTTTCTTAATAACTGAGCATAGGCTCAAGTTAGGGCCGTTGCAGTTAGGTGTGGCCATATCACTATTGCTTCTCAGTGGAATGTGATGTGTGTTAAGTACTGTCCTGGCCCCCCTCCCCCACAACCTTCCCAAGCTCTCTTGTGCTTCCTGCTGACTATATGAAAATACACAAGAGCTGTCTGAAAAGCGATCTTTTTTTTTTTTTTAATAATTTTATTGAATCATAATTATGTACATTGGTGCAATCACAGGGCACGATTCATATACATTCAGAAATATTTTGATCATACTGTTACAGATATCCTTCATGGCATTTCCTTGATCACTAT
>CAUYON010056904.1:0-62682 GCA_963573935.1 Arctocebus calabarensis
GAAGACCAAAAATCACATCATAATAAAGATATATGTACCAGAATGTTTATTGCAGCCCAATTCATAATTGCTAAGTCGTGGAAGAAGCCCAAATGCCCATCGACCCACGAATGGATTAATAAATTGTGGTACATGTATACCAGGGTTTATTAAATCCACATTCTGTTGATATGTACATTGAATTTATCATTATTTTATTTTTGAATTGTTTTCAAAAACACTATTGTTCTTCATTTTTGTCATGTTCCAAAAAATATTAACAACATGGTACAATTACAGAAATAGAAAAGACCCAGGGTGGGGTGAAGTGAAAATCAATCTCCTCTTTCCAGCCGAGTTTCCCACTTGTCTGACAATTATCGTAAGTGCTCCCCACACCGAGAGGGAGAGAGGAAGCTGCTGTCTCTGCCACTTTGCCTTGTATGTTGCTATTTTGTCCAATCTATTCCTGTAAATAACTTCTCAAAAACATTAAATACCCATTGCCAAAGCAGTTTTTAAAGCAAAGTACCCACTTGTTTTCCTCCTCAGGAGTTGGTATTTTAACCGCCAAAATTTCACAAAGGATAGAACAAGCCTGCTGAGAAAATAGGGGAAAAAATGAAATTAGCGCCCAGGTTTATATTCAAGTTCTGTTTACTTTATTTACTTTCTCTTTTCATGTTGGCAATACATTGTTGTCGTTAATTCATAGACACTTGAATAAAAAAAATCAAGAAATTAAATATTAATAATTCAAAATTGAGTTGGGAACCAAATGCCTTCAATTGCGCATAGGTAAATAAAAATATATGTGCTTTACTATCATACCTTACAGTATGTGATCCTATGTATAGGCCTTGAATAAGTTTTGCTTTGTTTTCTTTTAAAAAGCATGCATAACACCAACATTCTTGCATGGCATTTAAGGGAATAGATTTTCTGCCAGAAGTAAGATTAGTTCTAAGCCATTCTAAATAGATTTAATGCCACAAAAACCACAAGAAAATAACTCCTTTTTGGAAACCAACGTAACTGGTCTAGTCCCAGCTCTGACACAGACTGCCGCTGTGTGCACAGGCCATCAGGCCCTCACAGGGGGAATGTGGGAATTACTTCCCTGTCCTCTGCTCTCATGTTCTGTCACCTGCTACCTGCCTGCCCTGACATTGGCTTCCCTGAGCACTCTTAGCTAAGTCCTTGCACAGAGCTCTGGTTAGCTTGTTGTCCTGCAGACATTTTTATCATTTCCCATAATCTATACCCCACTCCCAGGCCTCCACTTTCACAGCTGCACCTGCCCAGCACATGTCAATCAAATGTTTGCTTCTGTTACTGTGTCCCCAGTTGTATCGAATACAAATTGCTCTGTTTGAGATTATCTAAAATAATCAAATCCTGTTTACAACTCTAACTTTATTTCCCACTGGTCCCCACAATGTAGCCTGCATTCTCAGTTTCCTGACACTTTCCTCTCTGCCTCTGACCTCAGTTATGCAGCCCATAGACTTAACACTTGCTGTTCTCTTGAGGAGAATTCCCTCTCCCCTCCTTGCTGCTATTTTAAGATTATGATCTTTTCCATGGTCCCCAGTCACCAACAATCACATCAGGCCATGTTGATTTCACTTAAACTGTAACAAAATGTTTCTGAATGTTGTCTCCTCCAAATAAACTGCAAGCATCTTGAGAACTGGGTCAGTGCCATAGACAGCATACCATATATGTGGTTGGCCACACCAGAACCTCTGAATAAATGGTGTCTGAATTCCTTGTCACATAATTCATGGAAAGAAGAAAACGTATTTAAGAAGAAAAGAAGGGAAATTTTTGACCAAGAAGCTTTAAGGACACATATCAGATACTGGAGGGAACAAGTTCAAGTTGAAATTTTTCTAAGGACTCAAAAATCTGTTAATAAACTTCTGTGCATCAATAAGGTATAAAAGCACCCAATGAAAAATATAGAAGGAAACTATGGAAGGATTTCTCTGTTGTGTGTTCAGACCCACTCAAAGAGGGTACGAAGCCTCCAAATTCAAGCCACACGAAGGAGACTTCAAGTGGATCATTGGATCCTTTGTTAGTTTTAAAACCTGTGATGATGTAGCAGTCAGGGTTCTCCTATAGGATGTATATTTGCATTAGGTATGTATGTACATAACAGACAGAGATGGTGGATGGATAGGCAAGAACTTGGCTTACACAACTGGAGGGGCTGGACGTCTTGAAGTATAAACGAGAGGCTGGCAGGCTGGACGCCCAGATGCTGTAGGATCCAGCAGAATATCATCTCCTGAATACCTCAGCTTTGCACCTAGAGCCATTATCTGATTGGAGGAGGCCTGCCAACATCACTAAGTGTAATCTTCTTCATTAAAAGTCAGCTGCTGTGGCTCAGAACATGTAGCTCAGGTGACTAGCGTACCAGCCACTTACACCGGAGCTGGCAGGTTCAAATCCAGCCCAGGTCAAAATAGCTGGGCATTGTGGTGGGCGCCTATAGTCCCAGCTACTTGAGAGGCTGAGGCAAGAGAGTCACTTGGCCCCAGGAGTTTGAGGTTGCTGTGAGCTGTGACGCTACAGCACTGTACCCAGGGCAACAGCTTGAGACTCTGTCTCAAAACAAAACAAAACAAAACGTCGGCTATTAATTCCTTCTCCAGGATTCACTTACATCTACACAATTCCTTTACTCCAATACCTATATTGGTGTCCTACTGAATAACTGAGCGTGGTAGCCTCGCCACATTGACACATAAGCTAACCATCATGGGAGTCTATGAACTCCTGCCTGATAAATCTCTTGGGCAACTGGTCTTGGACATAATGGACATGAATGAAAAGTTATTGCCCCATTAAGATTGGACCCCCCCACTACAGCTTGCCAAGATGCAGAATGCGTCGTCCTCACTCTCCTGAGAGAAGTCGGACTGAAGTCATCGTATTCTTCCAAACAAGACTTCTGGAAAGGAATGCAGGCCTCATTTAAGAGCTGCCGGCGTCATCACAGGATCCCTAGAAACTGTGGAGTCCCAGCATCATTCCTTACACATCCCAGACAGCAGGTGAGATGCTGTGGCAGTGCAGGTGAAGGCTCCCCAGCACCCAGAGGGTCCATGGGAAAAGACAGAGCACTAAGCATCAGGTGCTACCAGAAAACCAGAGCCCAGCGTTCCACGGCTCCGTTTGCAGAGTGAGACTCTTTCCCATTTCTCTTCTGCATTAATATCTCACATTACACAATTAGATACTGATGCCCAATTAGTGAGGAAGAAGGCGCTGGGAGTGAGAGGGGAAGCTCAGAATATCTCTTTCCCAGGCTGCCAACCTACAGCCAGGAGCTTCAACTTTGAAAAAAATGTTTTTTGACTATTTCATAGGAAAGGATGATCCAGGAGACAACCTGAGGTTTTTGTGCATGTTCCTGAAAATAATTAAAGGCGTGTTTTTGACAAGCAAGAACAGCCTGAAGCCAAGAGACTGTCCGACTTTTCATCCAGGGACACAGGAGGAACTTTTCACAAGTACAAATTTTTAAAAGTAAGATGAAAAAAATTAATGTTTTTTTTGTTGTAGGTTTGATGGCTCAATCTTATTGAAAATATTGATCGTAATACACCAGGGAAGAAATACTAGAATATATTTTCCAGAAACATTTAACATAGAAAACTACAACTAATGCTTCTTCAGAAGTTTCCTCAGAAGTTAAGGGGCAAATTGAAACATGTAATCTTAGAGACTCAAGAAAGGAGAAAGAACGAATTAGCATGGTTAATTGGGAGGCCAGGGAAGGCTGGTCTAACCAGAGGCAGAGGCCTGTGGTAGAAAATGCTGGGATATCAGTTCCTACTGACTCTGATGAAGGCTTTAATTTTACAACCAAACAAAATCGTTAGATGTTTTTGAAAAGTAGACCATTGTGAATCAATCTGTGTAATATTTACAGAGCTCTAGACATAATGTATGGATAGGGGTATGTGTGTGTATACAAACATACATGAACATATATATACATATTTTTTCATACCATTATGTAATACCTGGTATCATTCTCTTATTTAATGTATGTACTCTAAATTAAAGGAAAAACATTTTTTAAACAATTAAATCTTTGAACACGACCATGAAATTTCCCCCATGAGTTCTGTCATTTGGCATATAGATCTGAGAAAAATAAGGATGGCATTAGGAAAAGGTAGGTGTAGCTAAATACTAGGAAACACAAGAAACTGATAAGACCAAATTGGGGGGCTGTACCAGTGTGTGAGTAGATGGGACTGTCCTCACACCGTGTATGGTGGCGCTCCGACACTATCGTGAAGGGCAGGACACACTCCGTAGTGACCGTGCTGTCTCCTCGGCTCCTCCCTGTGTGACCACCCCGCCGACTTCTGTGCTTCGCCTTCACAGAGGTTCTCATGAAACACAGGCATTGCCTCTCATCTCCCACTACTGTGAGTCACACATTTCTCTTGATTTCTCCATAATTAGGACCAAATATTGTGAAATGGCATTCAAATCTCTTTATTTATGAGCCTTTGATTTGCTTCCTAACCTCATCCCTGACCATTGTCCTGCATGCACCACATATTTAGGTCAAATACAGCTTTAGTAACATTATAACGATCTAGGGTGAATTTAGGGCATTGTGTCAAGCCGTCGTTCAAACTAGGAATAGTTGGAGATGGATTCTTTATGGCTGTGGGATATGAAATTTTATGTTTTCATCAAAACATGACAAGCAGATAAATAATGGGTAATTGATGGTCACTGCCTGCTCTGGAGGGGTACAAAGTCCTCAGCTCTCGGTGCCAGGCCATGGTGGGTCAGTCTCCCAGGCTTGCTCTAGCAGAAGTAGCCTTCCCCATGACCTTCAGGAAACCTGCAGAAAAGTAACACTTCTCTACTCACATCAAGATCCCATCCTATTTTTTACTGCAAGTGAATTTTGAATAAGAATGATAAATATCCTTAAAAGTAAGGATATTAGAGAATATTAGCCAAAAACCAACAAACAATTAAAATAAATTTTTATCTTTGCACCTACTCTCTGTGATACCTATAGAAACATGGCCAATCTAGTCCTTTAAGATCTTAAACTGTCACCTTGAAAACTGATTTAAAAGAAAACATTAGCTATATATAAGAAAAAAATTATAAATTAAACAGTTTGGAGAAAGCTGCTATAAATTTTGAGAACCTTAGTTTGAGAGATATGACTTTCTAAAACCAGCAGTGGCAACGAAATTATGTGTCCTAAAATTTGGTTATCTTAACTTCACCTTCCTTCAATTCATGTAGAATGCAACCTCCCTTTGGATTTAAAGTATTATTTTATGTAAATGAGTAAACTGTACTTTTACAAATCACCCACAACTATCATTGATTTCACTCCATTAGTTTGTTTAGGAACATTTGGTCTCTTTATTTTCAGACCTGACAATTTAAAACACACATAAAATGTTGAAAAGTACTCAAAAAAGGTTCCTATCTACATTGTATTCAATATCTAACTACCCTATGTAAATTTTAGTTCAGTAGTTGCAATAATTCAGTAAATAATAAAATTCTATGTTCTGTATTCTTTCCATAATAGGAAAAGCAATTCCCATTTGACACTATTTTAACTGCTTTTTAAATCTAATACTAATGGCCACAAAAGTACTCTCTATTTACTGCTGATATATTAATGTCCTTCAGAAGTGTTATTTTATATATTGTAGATTTTTTTCTAAAAATTAGCACTATGAATGACATTTGATAAGTATTATTTCTTTATGTTTATGCATTTAATGATGCTATAAGATCATTTTTTAATTTTTCCCAAATAGTTTAGTAAAATAATATCAGAAAGTTACTTTTTTATATTTTTGACATATCTAGCTTTATTTTTATTACTTAACTTACCCACATCATTATGCTTAAAGAATCCTTTATGATCTTCGCTTCAGTGATTTATTCAATGAAAATGAGACATAATTCTATAGCAGGCACTGTTACAGGCTTTCTTTTTCACCTTCAACACTTGTGATCTAGAAAAAGAAAAAAATAAATCCCTTTTCCAGGAGTTGGAACTTTAGTGGAATGACAGAGGAAGGAAATTATAATTCAAGTAGAAAGAATTAAAAAAAAAAAAAAAGGACAGACAGGAAGGAGGCGGAGAGGTAAGGAAGGGAGAAGGGGAATGAGGGAGGGAGAGAGAGAGGGAAGGATGGGAGAAAGAAAGGACAGAGACAATGAAAAATGGAGGAAGGAAGGAGGGAAGGAAAGTGGGAAGATAGAAAAGAGGAAGGAAGAAAGGAAAGAGAGATAGAAGGAGGCAGAGAGGGAGAAAAGTGAAAAAGAATTAAAAGGAAAACGAAGAGAGGCGGCCGAAGCCCTAACACTCTGCAGACAGCTACAATCACATGTCCTACACTTAGTCTGTCCAATCAGGGTTAGTGAGCAAGAAGTTGTCATGCAATTAACAAATTGAATATAGAGTTTACGTATAAACACAGGAATATATGCTTATGCAAAGGGTATGTACTTACATTTTTATAATAAATAAGGAGTAAGATATCAATGAATTAATTAATAGTCAAGACTCATACTGCACTAAAATTGAGTGTGTAAAATCAGAAGGGCGTATTCTGATGAATTGGATCCAGAGCACACTCTGTCTAAAATTAAGGGATGATCCCTTCTCTTTTGACTTTTGGGGGATGATCTGCAGGGAGGACTGGAGGGAAATATCTCCTACCTACAGGATGAGGCACAGAAATCTTTCATCTTGCCAATTCCGAATGGAACATAACACAGCTATTATCTTACGAGAGCATTACACAGGAAGAAAAACTAATTATTTTGACTTTTCATTGATATTTAAAAGGAAGAAGTCTGATTAGATCAGCGAGTTTATTTCCCACAGGCCAGAGCAAGAAAAACACTCAGAGAACAACACCTGGCCTCCTAATTTTCTGAGAGAGGGTCTTGGCTTCTTCTAATTAGGATGACTGAATACGTTCCAAATAGCTTTGTTTGTTACCTTATTCGCAAATGATCACTGAACATAAGATGATTCAAAGGGACTTCCAAATGCAAATATCTCAATTAAGGAAGACAAGATTCCAAGAAAGATAATAAGCCTGCCATTGATAAGTTGCTTTCTAAAAATATCTGGGTTTTAGTGCCAGTGTTTTGAAAGTGCCGAAGAATAATATCATTTCCTTCATGTATATGGCAACCGATCCAAATTGTGTTAAAGATACTACTTCTTAAGCTGAACATTTTACCTTTGATTTTTTTCTCTTTATTGCAATTGCTAATTTTTCAATTGCCATGAAATTTCCCAATTTGAGGCTGAGCACAGCATTATATTTGAGCAGTTGTCTGCATAACAATATTTTTGAAAATTAATTAGGCTTTGAGGATAATGATCCTTTTTTCCTCCTTGGAATTTTCACTTACTTAGAAATAGTGTGAACAATTATTATTTTTTTTTTCCAAACTGAGCGGTGGTTTTTATAGAACAATGAAAGAGCTGATTCAATGTGGGTGTCTTTTGTTTTTCAAGCAGTGTTCCATTGTGAAATTAAATTAAGGAAGCTCTGTTCAATATTAATGATACTTCCTATCCATAATAGATTCATATTTATAACATTGTAAGAAATATTTACTTTATATTGGTCAATGAGTTATTTTTAAAGAAATGTATGTTTATAAATTTGTTCTTCAGGCTCAAATATCAGGGGTCTAAATTGGACGTATTTCATAATATTTCCCCCTCATCACTGAGTAGGTGGTTGCCCGGAGTGACTTTGGCATCATTATAAACTGGTTTTTCTTAAACTGAGCTGATTAGCACCACAACTCCAACCCCAAAGATTTGTCACTAACTAGTCTGGGTCATGGTTGGTGCTGTGTTTTATTAAGCTCCCAGTTTGTTAAGCTCCCCAGTCTTCAGTCTGAGCAGGGGGCTAGTGAAGGCCTACGTGATGTATGTCCACTGTTTCACCTCCATAAGAGATATTCCATCATCGCATCTTGACAAAAAAGGCATCATTAGGACCCAAGAAGTCAGCTTCAGACCTAGAATTTGCACTCTTCTGGGAGTTTCTCATACTCTTCTGGGAGTTTCTCAGGGAAACAGGACATTATTGAGTCAGACTGCCCTCCCATCCAGAGACCTGCCCACACGTCCTCTCTGCTGCCCAGACTCTGCCCTGCCCAGTGACACAGGTGTGTGCGTGCTGAAGTCCAACAGTGTGTCAGCTGCGGCTGCGATCTGGGCCACCCTCAGCATCAAGGCTGTGAAGCACGCCAGACAGAACAAGGCCTGCTCTCGTGAGGATGGACATAGGACAAGGCCAGGACAGGTGCTCGAGGTGGCCATGGGCCTTTTTATCAGAGACTTCTGGATTTCTCAGATGCTGGAGTGCAGTGTTGAAGGGGAGGGATGCAGGTTGTCACAGACATGCCCCTCAAGGGTGGAAGCATAGCTGAGGCGAATCAGGGCACATGTGATTCCAGTCAGCAACCAGGATTGACTTCTGTACTTTGGGTCTTCGAAAAACAACTCATTGCATCATGCTACTTAGGAATGGTATCCTAGGGTTAATAAATGATCATTGCTAAGCCTGTCACAGCGTATTTTATTGCTGCATTATGAACTACAATTCAGGCCCATTGTCAAATATGCACAATGTTAACCTAAAAGTCAGTTCAGATTTCTGCGTGTGAGCACACAAACTCGTGCCAGCCGGCCTCTCCTACCATCGTCTCTGTCTCCATCCCTGTCCCTTCCTGCTCACGTCTTTTCTTACACATTATCTCTCTCTCCCTCTTGATGTTTCTTTGCTACATGCTGTGTTCCTTTCTTAAAGTGACATTCTTGAATTCTCTTTCTCTAACATATTCACCCCACACACACACACCCTGGGAATTATGTCAAGTAATCAGGGCAACGGAAGAGTTGAGTGTAAATGTGACGTGGTCTGACAGTATCAGGGTATCAGAGATGCGCAGGAATAAACATATGTTGCATCCCCGGGATGCTCCCTCTACAGAAAATAATTCTTGGAGGGGATTCTCTCTCCCTCCCCCACATTTCACATATTTCTCTGGACCAGAAGAAAATCAGTGTACCTGAAAAATCACCATTTTATCCACAGAACATGCTACATTTAATTAAATAAACGCACAGCTGCTCTTCCTTTGGTAAACAGATGGGACATGTCATTCACTCTACTCATCGAACAAGAGGAGGTGGCAATATTGAGCTCAGTTTGGGGGCAAGTCATTGACAAAACTGTGATGCCAACAGCCAAGTTACAGAGGACAAAGGACATGGCATTTTTGTTTTTGTTTTTGTTTTTTATTAAATCATACCTGTGTACATTAGTGCAATTATGGTGTACAATGTGCTGGCTGCAAATACAATCTGAAATATTTTATTAAAGAACCGATTACTTTTTGATTCAAAATACCTCTAATTTCAGTAGAGAGAGTTACATTTAACCAAATGTTGTAGCCATGGAATCATGACATCAAGCAGCTATTTCCTGTTTTAATTTAGAAGAAAATTTCTAGGTTTTGTTATGTGACTTACTTCTTCTTAGTTCTTTTTTTTAATTTTGTCATATAATTTCATGAGGATATTTAATTTCTAACCAAGTCTGTACCAATGCCACTTTATACACAATTTTTTCAAATTATTTGTGATTTTCACTGTCAGTGTAAAGTAAGTAAAAGTTAAGTTTTTCCTAAATTTTCACACTACTCAAACATGTATCACCCATATTCATGCCATAGTTAATATATATGTATATATCTGTACAATGAAGAAGGACATTTATTTCTCTTGTATTTATTATATAATGCCTTTAATGGTGGAGAATTGACATCTATTATATTTGAAATATACTTGAAAATACTTGAAATATACTTGAAAACAATTATTATTACAGAATAATTTACAAATGCTTGATGGTACATTTTAAAATCACTTTGCAAAGAACTTCACATATCATAATATTCTGACTCAATTTTGTTTTAATTGTCAAGTTTCTGAAAAAAATATTGGCAAACTCTGCATGTTTAGGAAGTTTATGTGAACAAAACTATGAAGTTTCCAAATCTTAAACCCTAAGTGATTGACATGGAATTAGGACTTTGTGGATACATGGAAATATGGAATTGCATATGATAATCCATCCCTTTAATCTTATGTCTTATCCATAGCCCTTTACCAGAATTTAATGGCTCCATAACTTTCCTTTCTGTAAATTCCAAGAGCTTCAAGGCGCCCTTGACTGGAGAAGAAGATCATATCCAAAATGAGAGGGTGTTATAATCTCACCATTCTTAAAATGGAATTCAGTATAAGGTCATTTCTGAAAATTCATTTACAATTTAAATAATGCTGCAAATTCTGTTTTTCCTAAAATTTAGAGGGACATTTTTAACAACCGGATATTATTTCCCACTTTTCATTCACGCAATGGGTGATGTAACATCATTTTCATGGTTAATGTCTCTGTACCTTGATTTGCCAGAGGATAGAAGCATCTGTGTGTGTTCTCTGCAGCTTACTCTGTGAGCCAAAAGTACTTGAACCAAAGCTTTTAATGTGAAGGCAGCTGCTTGTCAGATAAGTGGGGCTTTTTATTGGCTCTCTGGTCTTTTGTCAGCACAGATTTTATTCATTAAAGCTCCCCACCTTCCTTTTTCTTATTAAAAGAGAAGCAATAAGAGCAACAATTCCACAAGTCTGAATCCTATTCCTTTAAATATTTAGCCTTTTGAGCAATAGGGAATGAGATAAAAAATTGAGATTTAATTCCATGTCACTTAATTCTTAATGGAGATCTTCCCCAAATTGGCTCTCTCTGTGCAAGGTACCGCAATACAGAGTGTCCAACCGAGAAAAGAAAAAAAAAACTTTAAACTTGTTTGTATCTGCATGAGATCCCATCACCTTCATGAGAAAAAACTGAACCATTGAAGGTAACAAAAGGGATTTCATTCCTCCTTTTTCCCTCTTAATAGTGTGAGAAGGCAGTGACGCTGATTAAAGTAGTTTTAAACACCATAAATTTTGAAAATAAACTAGTGAAACTTCTCCACTGAGTTGGTAACTTTCATTCTTTGACAAGTTAATTTATATTCATAATAAGGCAGCATCCACCAGGAGGATTATGGGAATCAAGTTGCTGAAATCTACGTAGGAACGCAGAGCAATGGAGATCCTTTTTTATTTACCTATTAGTTCTACCTCGTTGCTTCCATAGACAACGATGGGGTAGGGGAAAGGAAGAAAGACCGTTGTCAAGAATTACATTACCACTGAGATGAAAGGAAATGGTCACATTTAGAAATGAGACAGGGAAAAGCCAGAACCGACATCATATAGCCCAAACCTCAGGACGCAGTACCATTTCTGGTATCCTTATAATTTATTCTCTCACTCTTTCTATTTTCAGTGAGATTTTGCATTTTTTAAAAAGATCCCTTCTCAAGTGCAGCTGAACAACCTATAATTAAAGGTTATTGTTTTGTTTTTTTTTTAAACCTGGGGAAATAGCCCATTCAAACTCTCCTTTCCCTCCGTCTTTAAACCTCTCACAGTGAAAGAACTTTTGTTAATACCTTAATTGAATAAAGTTATTCTAGCATAAAATTATTCTTGCTGAGGGAAAGTAAGATAAAGAGAAGGGATTGAGATGAATCAGCATCGATCACTCTGTACGGAGAGAAGAGCACCCTCCCTCTAAGCTAGCCCACTGACGCCAAAGGCTTTGCACAGAAACCACCAGATGTTGTAACAGAGGCACAGGTGATGTCCAGCCATGCAGATAAGGATTCAAGTACAGACATTTCAAAAATTTGTGTCTGAGACATTGCGGCTTCATTGAGAGATTTGATTTTGGAAGAGGTTCACAGAAGCAACCATTTCTTAAAGCAATCTTCATATTGCTACATTCCTGTCCACTTATGAATTGGGATTCGCAGCTTACTTAGAAATGAAACCTTCCCTCAAACATCCTCTTCCACCCCCGACAAAGGATATTAGGGTAGACGTCAGCAAAAATCAGACTGCAATGAGTCATAAAATCATGAATTTAGTGGATAGGGGCAAAGTAACATTATTTCCCCCCTCCTTTTTTTGTGTGTGTGTGGTTTCTGGCCAGGGCTGGGTCTGAACCCACCACCTCTAGCATATGGGGCCGGCACCCTTCTCCTTTGAGGCACAGGCACCAATTTTTTATCTGATATTTCTACTGTCTCAGTGCTTCATAAAGCCAATCATTGCCTGAGTTAATGTAACAAAGTCAGCAGTGTAACATTGCTTAGTGTGGGTATGTATCACCTGGGGATATCTGTGCTGATTATTATATAATAGGATTACACAACTGATCAGTACCCCACTCATATACTGTTTTAGCAGTGTCCAGGTAAATGATAATAAGCACTTCTATTACTCTCAATTGGTTTTTGTTTTTTTGTTTTTGTTGAGACAGAGTTCTACCCTATGCCCTCAGCAGAATGCAATGGTGTCCTAGCTCACGGCAATCTCAGACTCCGGATGTGGGCATTCTGCTGCAGTAGCCTCCAAAGCAGGTGGGATTATAGGTGCTCGCCATGGCACCCAGCTGGGTTTTTCCATTTTTTTCATGAGTCAGGGTCTCACTCACGCTCAGACAAGCCTCGAACACCTAAGCTCCAGCAATCCTCCTGCCTCAGCCTCCCACAGTGCTGGGATTACACGCGTGAGCCACCGCCCCCGGCTACTCTGAATTGTTTTATAGATTAAGATTTGTTAGCTTTGCTAGCAAGTCAGTTATTATATCTAAAGACAATGCAAAGTCACCAGAATCTTTTAGGCATTTTATGTGTGCAAATAAATCTTAAGGTCTTGCTTAATAAACTCAAGTGTAGCATTGAGAATCAGAAAATTACAACCTTCTAAGACCATATTTAATATTAAGAGATTATTTTAAATATTATTATTAGTTAATACTAGAGAGTGGTAATTATATACACACACAAACTCTCGAAAATGTATAAACAGGAGCACATAAACATAAATGTGCTTTTAGGGGCATATTTTATATGCTTTTGTGAATATATAGTTTTGTAGTGCTATCAGCACACCTCACTGCAACCTCAGTTCTGGAGCTCAAGCAGTCCTTTTACTTCAGCCTCCTAAGTACCGTGCTTGGCTGTTAATATACACCTTATAACAAAATAAGAAATCATTTCAGAGGATCTCCTTTTGGGGGGATTTTCCTGAAAATTGGTAAACCAGATGTAGCCTCTGTGAAAAATCTCAAGATTTTAAAGGATTTATGAAGATAATTTACTTAATTCCAGCATCTTATTACTTTTTTTCTACCAAAAGCATGTCTAAGTGTCACGGTGCTGTGTGAAAATTGGGTTTTCAAAACATCCTAAACACAGTTAAGCCTATCAAAGCCACGACATTTTTTCATGAGGGTTAATGGCACAGAATAGAAGTGTTTCAAGAGCATTGCTGAAATCGTCTTGCTGTGGCTCTTTTATCTATGTGCCCCTGGGTGTTTTGGACACTGGGTGTACAGGCTGACCTAGAAGAAAGACTGTGGCACTGTGAACCGTACCTTTCCTTCCCAGTCTTCCATCCCTAAACAAGATCCAGGATGGAAACACAGGTCTCATTATCCAGGGCAAGGTGCATGACATCCCTGAACAAATTAGTCATCTGTGTATTGTTGTTGGAGCATCTGCGGAGGGGCGAGGCCTGGCTGTGTCACATTGCAGCTGCTGTGGGTGTAGGAACTGCCTGGGCATCAGCACGGAGCCCATTCCCTGACTGGCAGCACGGCACTGGCTTCAGGATATGCTGCAATACTCAGCTTAGTAGCCCAGCTGCCAACTTGAGAGAGCTCTAAACGGAATATTCCATTTCACTTTTTCTTTTCTTGTATGCATCTAGAAATGAATTATTTCTCATAAGCATTCAAGTAGATACACATCTAGAAAACTTTCAGGTACTCTCTCTCTATATATAGATATGTGTGTGCATATATGTACATACATATATAAATATATATATATACACAAATACATGATAAACAAACATCCACACGTGTATGTAGATGGGCAGATGCTTGTAGATATTTGGTGTCAATATCTCTTTGGAAAACACAATTTTTTTAAATATAAAGTTTTAAGGAATTATTACTCTAAATTATTTTATGAATTATTTCCTTAAATACCAAAATAAGTTGCCAAATACCAAAAATCATTAAGTAGATGCAAGTGCTGCTTCTGTAGGTAGAAAGTTTTTTTTTAATTTTTTATTCTTACATATACATGTATTTATTAGGTTTACACTTTTTGCCTTCACAGAATTTAAAAGGCTTAATTTTTTTTTTTTGAGACAAAGCCTCAAGCTGTCACCCTGGATAAAGTACTGTGGCTTCACAGCTTACAGCAACCTCCAATTCCTTGGCTCAAGCAAGTCTCCTGCCTCCACCTCCCAAGTAGCTGGGACTACAGGCACCCGCCACAACACCCAGCCATTTTTTGGTTGCAGCCATCATTGTTGTTTGGTGGGTCCGGGCTGGTTTCGAACCCACCAGCTCAGGTGTATGTGGCTGGCGCCTTAGCCTGTTAAGCCACAGGCACCGAGCCTAAAAGGCTTAAAATTTAATAACAGTAACAATGTTTAAGACAAGTACCAGAAATAAAAACCACTTAAAGAATGAATGAAGACAAATACATTCAGAAAAGAAAACAGATGATTAGTGCATCAAAATATTAAGCAATATTAATAATAATAATGCCAAGTAAGTAACGTTCACATTGTCAAAAAAGAATGTTTATTATAGAATGCTTTGACTCTTAGGCTCAGTATGAAGTCACCAGTTAACTTCTTATTTTTTTCCAAAGTCTCAAAAAATAGACAACTAATATTATATAAACAAAAGTAAAGGAGAGTTTCAAAAAACTCTCTCTTAGAATCTCTGTATTAGAACTTAATTCTAGAAGAATCTAGAATCCAGAATAATCTCTGTCTTAGAACTTAAAATTATGTTTCATAGTAGGCATAAATTTCAGACCCTGAGGTAAGTTTACATTTTATGTTTGTAATCGCAGCACCCACTGAATAAGATAAAACTAAATAAAAATGACTGATTAATAACTGTGGCATGACAGTGGTTATTTAATCCTATATTCATTGCCTACATAGAAAGCATAGTCCTCTAAATATGATCTCAAAAATATCAGCAACACATAATACCATTTTAATTATAGTAAATGTATACATTGCAATGAGAAAAATGGTCTTTTCAAAGTGTTCTAGAACCATACATTTTACACTAGTCATTTTTTTCCCTAAGAGCATTATATAGGGAAAGAGATTTTACTTGGAAACAACAAAGATAGTCTGAAGTCAAAATGCTATAACCTCTAGACTAATTCTCAAATTACCCTGTAGATGAGTTTTTGAAAAATACATCCTTGATCAATGCTTTTACATGCAGCTTAGGAAAATAAGATGGAAAATGGATCCTGGAACTAAAACAATCACTAGGTGGAATGCCCAGAACACCTAAAGTGTATCACAAATGTCTTAATCAATTAATCAACATGTAGTTAAAAATACACTAAAAATATTCTCTACCTCTCAACACTGGCTAACTTAAAAATTCCAAGTTTCGTAAAAGTTTTATAAGTGACAAGAATAATATAATGACGGTAGAAATAGCAAACATCTCACTTAATTACTGACATATTTTAAGCTTTGCACATAGAATAATCGTGAAAATATAGTTTTATTTTATTGTCATTATCTGTTCAATTACTAATAATGATGAAGTGGTTTATTTTAGTAGCTACCTGATTTCTATACTCCAAATATATTATAGTTCTGGAGTATGATTGTAACATCAATGCTCTAAGAGAATGCTGGAGTTAGACTCTTAAACAACTCAAATTAATTTATCTAAAATATATAGCCAATTAAAGAAAAAGTGACAGCATCTTCAAAATAATACCTGTTAGGGATGCCTCTTTTTATGGCATTATTTTACTAAAAATAAAATAAACTACATCTGTTGTAGAGTTACCGTTTATGCACATACAGAAAAAGCTTACCTGCAGAGTGATTGGCCTGGGCTGATGGTAACAGAAAAGATTTACTTCTCTCTTGTCTGGGACACAAATGAAGTGCAAATCCTTATTCCTATAAACTGCAAAGCCTAGCTCCCCAAGAAAGAATGTTCAGACAAACCCAAAGAAAATGGTATGGATTAACCAATCACAGTTGGAAGTTTAACCTGTTAATCTTTTTTTTTTTTGAGACACAGTCTCACTATGTCACCCTTGGTAGAGTGTTGTGAAGTCACAGCTCACAGTAACCTTGAACTTAGGCTTAAGCGATTCTCTTGCCTCAGCCTCCAAAGTAGCTGGGACCACAATGTCCAGCTATATTTTGTTGCAGTTGTCGTTGGTTTTTTTTAGTAGGCCGAGGCCAGTTTGAACCAGACACCCTTGGTGTATGTGGCTGGCACCATAACCACTGTGCTACGGGTGCCAAACCTAACCTGATAATCTTCTAAAAACAAAAATTAAAGAAGAACATTTTAAACAATGTTCACATTTAAAAAATTTAAGATTCAAGAAGTTTTGAAGCAAGATAGACCCTTAGAGATCAGCAAATCAAATGCATATCTTCTGTTATGAGATTTCTCACTTTTCACTCTTAAATTATGAAATGCATCAGTCAAAATGGACATGTTGCTAATCAAATACGTTAATTATGGAAATATGAAGCAGTTTTGAAATCAATTAATATCCCATGACCATATAATTTTTTGAAATAAAATCATAAGAAATTTAGAATTTGGCCTTGTGCAGTAGCTCACTCTAGTAATCCTAGCCCTCTGGGAGGCCAAAGTAGCTGCATTGCTTGAACTCAGAACTAGTCAGGCATGGTGGTGGGTGCTTGTATTTTAGCTACTCAAGAGGAGATTGAGTCAAGGGGATTGCTTGAGACCAAGAGTTGAGGTTGCTGTGAGCTATGATGATACAGCACTCTACCCAGGATAACAGAGTTAGACTCTGCCTCAAAAAAAAAATAAAAAAAAAAAAAGAAAGAAACTTAAAATCTTTCAGAAAATTAGATAACAAATCCAGTATTAAGCTAAATGTACACACTACCTTAATGACCAAATAATTTTTATTTAGTTGTTATTACAATATTTTTTTTCTAATTCTTAATTATGGAATTGGGAGAGCGAACTAATTTAAAACACCAATAGCTGAATTCTTGCTGAATTCTTCTAATTATAGTTTTATATACAGATAACTTTTAAGTATATGGTTTATATTTATGTTGTTCTCCAAATAAGTGAAGGAACTTATTCGTCCAGACTCATGCAATCAGGTGAAAATACAGAAACAAGACTCATAAAATTGATTTTTTGTGTGTTTGTGTGTGTGTGTGTGTGAGACACACATCCTTCCTAGAAGTTTTTCATGTAATTTAGAAACATGTCTCAGGAGATGTTATGCAGGCATTTCTGTGAGTTGATTTTTGACCTTCATTGCCAGTTTGCTTCTGCCAAAAATCAAGCTCTCAGTTTCTCTCTTGACTCTTAGAGTAGAAATCACTTATCACTGCAAATTTCTCTCTCCTCCTCTTTCTTTTCTCTTAGACCTCTGCCGCCCCAGATTTCCTTTCTCTGTCCTTCTCTTCCAAAAGAAAACACAAAGAAACAGAAGCAGAGAGCATGTGGCTGAAATAATCATCCCTTAATTTGCATCTTCAATATAAGTCAGCCAGGCAGCCAAGAGTACCAGCAAAGAAAGTGACAATAAACTCTCAGTGTCTCTGCAATTTCCTGAGAATCCTGCAGCTATAAATCAGTGAACCCATCAGCTTGGGGTTTTCTCTGCAGATCTCAAAATGATCTACTTTTATTTATTTATTTATTTATTTATTTTGCTTTAGTTTAGTTGTGTCCTCAAAGGTAAGTACATGGTATACATTCTTGATACTTGATTGTCTGCTTCCATGGAGTATAACTTTAATTTCTGGGAACTATAAGAAATTGTAATACAGGCTATGATAGCTAGCACATCATTTGAAATAACTGATTTATTGCTATGTTTGCCTATTTGCGGACTATTTGCCACAGACCTGGAAAAATCTGCAATTAGGTCTCTGTTCTAAGGAAAAAGTAGGGAGCTACAATCCTGGTAATAGATTACCTTGATGGTTTGTGCCAGTATCTAGGACAAATCGTGAGAACAATCTTTTTCATCTTTTTTTTTCCATCCTCCGGTAGCTACATTATTTATTAGGCATTGTTGTGGGTGCTGAGGACCCACAGGAACCAAGACAGATGAGTAACTGCCTTCTAACTTATGTATCTCCCATCCACCTGTTATTCCATACAGCCAATGGTTGATCATGTCTACTTTCTTACTTCCCTTTGTCATTTTTCTTTCTCTTGTGATCTGCCATAGGTTATAACTCTAGACAACTTCCTCGCTCATCTCCAGCAAGTGGAGAATGACTGTGTGACACATGTATTGGTAACCAATGGGCAAGGGTCAGGGGGCTTGTTGAATACAAGTTCTGTGCTGGATAAGGAAAAAATAAAAATCCCTCAGAATGATCTGATAAAAGAAATTGGTATCTATTTTTTATCTCTTCTGAATCAGAAATCCAGTTTGCTTTGTGTTGCTTGCTCTGAAAAATCATCTAAAAGTACTATCAACCATTTGCATGAAGGAATCCTGCTTTAGCTTCTACCACCAAACAGTAATGAATGGACACAAGTCTTCCTGTTTTCTGTCAGGAATGTACAAAATTGCCTTGAACCTTAATTGCACTTGCAGAAGAGATGCAGCATTACCTTCACTGCTGGGATCTGTGAGGAGCCAAATAAATAATACCGATCTTCCTCTTGTACATTTGGATCTAATTGAGTAATAAGACAAGGGAATAAAGCATACGTTGGTCAAAATATCATCCTTATTATGTATAAAGATTTGTTAAGGAAGGGTATCTCTTTGAGAAAGTGTCAGTCTTAGATATATTGTTGTGGTCCTTGTTGGTACTGTATCATGATGGTCTTTCCTTATGGAGTGCCTGCCTGCCTGTCTTTGTGACATTTACTGTATCATGATGGTCTTTCCTTATGGAGTGCCTGCCTGCCTGTCTCTGTGACATTTATAGCATGAAAAGAGCAGAATATAACTGTTTGTCTCTGTGAAAATGCACTTACAAGATGAAAGTGCTAGGTAGTAAATGAAGTATGCCCAGTCTTACCTTCCAAAGGAAATACAAACTCACTAGATAAGGTAGTTAAGACTGGACTCACATATATGGCAATTGGTAGGGCATTTTAATTAGGGTGTTAACCTAGGGTTCTTTACATATCAACAATAGAAGGTTTCCAAAAGCAGCAACGATGGCACAAGCACTGTTCAGACCTCTTCTTGCTTCATGCTTGGTAATGTTATATCAGGCAAAACACGTTACAATTCAAATTCAGATTTGATAAATAGCTTCTACCTCCAGATGGATCTGTCAGGACACATTGCAAAGGTGTGGGTGCAGGAATAGGAAAAGTTTGTGGCCAGTTTCATATGACATCACAGTGTGTTCTCTGATCCCAAATATTGATATCCTTCCTACATGTCTTTGCCATCATTCCAGGGTGTCAAAACTGCAATGTGTCAAAATTATAGCATGAAGCTTGAAACTGAGGGTTTTGTGATTTGTATTATGTCTGAATGGGGCTCAGATATGGTTCCCCTTAATCCAGATTCTGCAGAAAAAAAAGGCAAAGTTATCTTTCTCATGACATCAACATATGATGGTGATATAGGGATAGAATGACTAAAATAGACACTTCTACTCTAAAAGTAGAATAGGAACTTACAATATACAACTGTCAGTGGTTTATAATAATTCTGAAATCTTGCAAAAAATAATATTTCCAGTTGTCTCTACTCTGGAGGAAAGGACTGTTCTATGATTAAGGCATAGTACTATTCTCTGGAAGCTGCTTCCCACTCTTCCGTACCTTACTGCTTAAGAAAAGTTGTTCCCTAGTCCATTATTGCCAATGAACTGTAGCTCCATCCTCTGTTCTTAGCTGAAAGTATCTTCCATTTTTCATTCAATAAAGACAAGTTATGACTGTGTTTGAAGCTAAAAAGCTTCCTCAGACTCTTCTTGTTGGAAAAAAGTTGGAGAAGCGAAGTCTTTTTTTTTTTTTTTATAACTCGACCAATATCTGGCCCTTTTAATCCAAACTAATAGTTCTTTTGCTGGTATAACACTTGTGATCATTTTTTAGTTTCTGCATGCTGGATTTAATACACTTAGTTTGAATAAGAGTCTTGCAATTATTTTAAAGACATACCTTTCTCTCCTTGTATATATTTACTGCTATTTTGGGGTTAGGCTTCTCTGAGACCATGCTTTTATGATTTTTTAGAAACCTGCTGTCTCATTAATCATGCCATAAGTATTTAAAAAGTCTTGTCAAAGGCATTGTAGACACACCATTGATTTGACTTTTACTCTATGATCATTTCTTGTAGAAGAAATTTTACTGATCAAGGAGACTGGCAATAGAAATTTAAAAAAAATCCTATGTAGCAGTTCCTGACTCTTCTATACTTTTACAAACTTTGCTTGCAAACACATATCTACTTTTTTTTTTTACAAGGCAATCCGGGTTGGTTTCCGGGATCCTGAAACATGGGAGATTAAGGGAGAAATCAGCTTGGACCTTCTCATTTTCTCTTGTGAAGATCTCAGTTGGATTTTGAGGGTAGACGCAGCTGGATGGTGTTGCAGACCTTGGCTCTTATCCGGTACTCCTGGTCAGATCTCTTTGTAAAGAGGAAGGACCAAGCAGAGAACTAACAATAACCTAGTATAGTACATATTGGGGAAGTGGGTGAGAAACACCAAGAATATCCCACAAATGAATGGCATCAGTCTGAGCAGGAAGGAGCATAGGGCTCTGGAATCAGATTTGAGATCTCAGGCAAATTATTTCCCACCCTTAAATCTCGTTTTCTTCATATAGGGATGACAATAGTATTTACCTCAAATGATTGTTTATGTAGATTATTAAAGGATCTGGAGAACATTTCTCCTGTCCTCAATGAGAGCCTGAACCCCCTATTATTTTCCTTAATTTTTCTATATTATACAGACCAGAAAATATGAATAAATTAAAGATCCTTCTTGAGCAAAGAAGAGTCACATCTTTTTTGAGTGTAAAGAGCTTTTCTGTTGGCCGGAGTGAGAATGCCTTGAGGAAGAATGAACAACATTTGCAAGGCCCTTGCCTGTTGTCTGCGTCCCTCCTACCTCCCCCTATCTTGTATATTCTCCTTGCAAAGGGATTTCCTTTCTCTATAGTCTGCTAAGATACTACGACACTTCTGCTCAGCTAGGACTAGTGGGACAGAACACCAGAGAGGCTTTGAGTAAAGTTAATTATTAAAATCTACTGCTGCTCGCCCAGCCCTAAAGATTCTTAAAATGGCAGGATACTTCCTCAAATTTCCTGAGTAAGTGGACTAAAATTTGAGGTAACAATACTAGCTTGCTTCCTTAAACTTGTTCAATGTATTCAATGTCAAATAAAGGAGGGAAATCAAGCTGAGATTTACTATTCCTACTAGTAGTACAAAAAAATTGTTGACATTTATTGATCACTACTGTACTAAACCCCATGAGTCGTGTATAATGTTTTGAAAGACATTATTGGTGTCCTGAAATTTTTGTCTGAGATTAAAAACATTTAAGACTGTTGTCCAAGACAGAAGGGGGATAAACCTCTAATTTTGTGCAGAACTGAAAATAGATTTGAAAGAAATATCAGTGTGCAAAAGCGTCATGCATGGTTACTAACATGCAAAAATCAATCCACAAATGTTGTATTATATATTACTTGGATTAGTAGTACCCTTTGCTCTAACTTAGCGCTTTGAAAGCAAGTTACCAAACATTTAAGAAAGAATTAATACTGACCATTCTTAAATGCCTCTAAAAAAAAAAATAGAAAAAGAGGGAGTACTGTCAAACTCATTTTAGGAGGCCAGCTTCACTCTGATACCAAAGCCAGACAGAAATACCACAGGAAAATAACAAACAAACAAAAAGCACATGATAACATCCTTAAATAGCACAGATGCAAAGACCCTTGATAAAATGCTAGCAAATCAAATTCAACAGCACATTGAAAGGATTACACACCTGCAGGATTTATTCTGGGGGACACAAGGATTGTTTAACATGAAAATCAGTTGATGTAATACATTACATTAACAGAAGGAAAGATTTAAAAAGATATGATCACCTCAATGGACATGGAAAAGTATTTGACAAATCCAACATCAATTTATGATAAATATTTGCAACAAATTAAGCATGGACTTAATCTACCTCGGCACCACAAAGGTTGTATATGAAAAGCCCACAACGAATATCATAATCAAAGGAGAAAAACGGAAAGTTTTTCCTCTAAGAGCCAATACAAAATAAGCATGGCCCCTTTGCCACTTCTGTTTAGTGTAGTACTGGAAGTTCTAACCAGGGAAATTGGACAAAAAAAGGAGGAGGAGGAGGAGGAAGGGACGAACAAATGAAAGAAGGAAAGAAAGCAAGCATCCAAATCTCTGAAAAGATGAAGTAAAATTATCTCTGTTTCAAGATAACATGGTTATATAAATTGAACAGTCTAAATACTACACCAAAAGACAGTTGCAACTAACAAATTCAGTAAAGGTGCAGGACACAAAGTTAACACAAAACCAGTGGCATTTCCATACACAAAACAACAAGCTATCTGAATGGGGAATTAACAAGACAACCCCGCTTATAATAATGATAAAAATAATAAAATACTTAAGAATAAACTGAACCAAAAAATGAAACACTTGTACAATGAAAGTCATAAAAACATTGATGAAGCAAAAGAAGAAATAGATAAATGGAACGACGTGCGTTCATGAACTGGGACACTTAATATTGTTAAAATGTCTGCACTCCCCAAAATGATCTATAGATTCAATACTTACTCTGTCAAAATCCCAGTGACACTTTTTAAAGAAGGAGAAAAAATAATCCTAAAATTCTTATGGAACTACAAAGGATTCTAAATATTCCAAGCAATCTTGAGCACAAAAAACAAGTTAGAGGCATCACGCTTTCTGTTTTTAAAATGTATTACAAAGCTGTATTACTCAAAGCAGTATGAAATTCGCATAAAAACAAATTATAAACCATTGGAACAGAATATGGAGACCCCAGATAAATTCACAAGTATATGGTTAATTGAGGCACAACCAGAACATCAAGAAAACATAACAGGGAAATGATAGTCTGTTTAATAAAAGGTGATGAGAAACTGGATAGCCCCATATAGAAGAATGAAGTTGGACCTTTAGCTCACATCATATACAAAAATTTACTTAAAATGAATGGAATGCTTAACTGTAAGACCTGAAACTATGTAAAACTACTAGAAGTAAATTATTAGAAGGAGCACAAAGAAAAAGTTTCTCAACATCACTTTGAGCATGAATTTTTGGATATGACACTAAAATCCAGTCAAGAGAAACAGAAACAGTGATATTTCATCAAAATACAATCCTTCTGCATATCAAAAGAAATGATTAATAGAGCAAAAAGCAACTTACAGATTGCAAGAATATATTTGTGATAAATAAATTATTTATCTGGTAATCAGTTAATATCCAAAACATAGAAAGAACATACAGCTCAACAGCAAATAATAATAATCTGATTAAAAATGGGTAAAGGACCTGAATAGACAGTTCTTAAAAGAAGACACGTTGATGGCCAAAAAGTATATGAAAAAAATGTGCAACATTACTAATTATCAGAGAATTTAAATCAAAATCACAATGAGATATCAGCTCACACCTATTAGAATGGCTATTACCAAAAAAAAAACCCACAAAGATGAGTGTTGCTAAGATTATTGAGAAAAGAGAACCCTTCGTACACTGCTGGTGAAAATATAAATTCATACAGCTATTATGAAGAACATTGCAAGGACTTCACAAAATAAAAATAGAGCTATCTTAATAATTCAGAAATCCCATTTCTGGCTATGTACTCACAAGGAATGAAATCATTATCCCGTAGAGTTATCTGCATCCTCATATTCATTGCAGCATTATGCAATTAATAGTCTAGATACGAAAAAAACCAAATCATGTCAATCTGCAGGCGAAAACATACACATACACACATAGTACAGTATTACTAAGCCATTAAAAAGAAAGAAATCTGGTCAGGCATAGTGGCTCTCTCCTGTAATCCTAGCGATGTGGGAGGCCAAGGCTGGAGAATCCCTTGATCTCAGGACTTTGAACACACCCTGAACAACAGAGAGGACCCGTATTTACTTAAAAAAAAAAAAAAAAGAAAGAAAAGGCCGCCGCCCTCGCTGCTCGGTGGGCTAGCGGGACGTGGCGCGTCCGGGAGTCTCGAGGCTTCCCCGCGGCCCTGCTGCTGTTGCTTTTGGGGGCTCCGTGGACTCCCCGGCGGAGCAGCGTGCGCTTCATTACCGACCAGAACCGCAGAGACTTACTGCAAGGAGACTGGATGATAGAGTTTTATGCCCCATGGTGCCCTGCTTGCCAGAATCTTCAACCAGAATGGGAAAGTTTTGCCGAATGGGGAGAAGATCTTGAGGTTACTGTTGCAAAAGTAGATGTCACGGAGCAGCCAGGACTGAGTGGACGGTTTATTAAAGCTGCACTTCCTGCTATTTACCATTGTAAAGATGGTCAATTTAGGCGTTGTCAGGGTCCAAGGACTAAGAAGGACTTCATCAACTTCGGCACTGATGAAGCGTGGAAGAGCATCGAACCTGTCTCGTCGTGGTTTGGTCCAGGTTCTGTTCTCTTTCAGCTGATCCCTGTGGATCAGGACTTGCCCTAACTATTTCATTGAAGACCTCGGATTATCAGTTTGGGGATCATATACAGTTTTAGCTTTAATAACTCTGCTTTCAGGACTGTTAGGAGGACTTTGTATGATATTTGTGGCAGATTGCCTTTGTCCTTCAAAAAGGCGCAGACCACAGCCATACCCTTCTAGAAAAATATTACCAGAATCTTCTCAACCTTTAGGGAAAGTGGAGGAGGAACAAGAAGCTGATGAACATGATTCAGAAGAGGAAGCTGAAAGCAAAGAAGGAGCAAACAAAGGCTTTCCACAAAATGCGGTCAGGCAGCGCTCTCTGGGCCTGTCTCTGGCCACAGATAAATCCTAGCTAACTTTTACAGATGTCTTAATATTATGATTTTGACAAAAACAAGATTGATCATTGCTTTTGGTTTGAAGTGAACTGACTTCCTTGTATGTTGCAGGGTTCTGTCTAAATTATCATTAGATTGAATAGTTTAGATTTAGAAAATAAAAGCACTAGGTATAATTTGAAATATAATTTAAGAACGGTTTGGTAGTTTAAGCAGTTCTTTATTTTTTGAAAAATCTGGTGCCAAGCAATAAGATTTGTGTATATTTTTTTTAATAAGAATCGATTCCAAATCTGAGTTTTGAAAATATACATGTCCCAAGTATTGCTTTATTGGGGTAATTAAGAAGATTACTTTCGAGAAAAAGATTTCTCATTGGGTGTAAGTTTTCTTGGTTTCACTGTGTGAAAAAAAGAACATATTTCCCAGAAATGAGAACTTTGCCCATTGTCTCAAGAAATATGTATTTCAGTGACAACTACTTGGTTTTTTTAGATATACCATCCAAAATTTCCTCATTTTTAGATTATGCAACTAATAAAAAATAATTTAATTACAGTTTTCTGTACATGTTAATACAGGATCTGCTATTGATTTCAAAAGTTTTTATAAGTCTGTGGTATTCTGGATTCCTACGAAGGCTTGTCTTTTTGTTTAGTAAATGGTTTATATTTTTCTTAAATGCCATGGGTTATATTTTTTATTTTTCAAAATGGATGATAATTTCCTGGAAATGTTTTTCATGTTTTGGTAACTACCTTTTGTTGTTTTAACTGAAGTTTACAGAGAGATCCATTAAACTGAGCTGTCCTTTGATAATCAGAAGTGATGAAGTGGCTGTTGACTTCAGGTTTCACATTCCTCTGTATTTCTATTGAATTTTTTTTTTTTGATATGAAGGTGAACATTCCTGATTTTTATTTGATGTGGAAAAACCTTGTTATTTTGCATTTTGTCTTTTCCTAACAAATGCAACCAGTGTAACATGGTTTCTTGTACCCTCAATGAATCCCCAACAATAAAAAAAATAAATAAATAAAAATAAAAAATAAAAAAAAAGAAAATTCACAGCAATTTAACTTGATATAAAGTTTGCATTCTACTCAGGAAAAAAAAAATTGAAATATTGGTCAGGCATTGTTTCAGGCCCCTGTAGTCCCAACTACCAGGGCGGCTGAGGCAGGAGGACCACTCGAACCCAGGAGTTTGAGGTTGCCGTGAGCTAGGCTGATGACATGGCACTCTAGCCTGGGAACAGAGGGTGAGTCTCTCTCTCTCAAAAAGCAAACAAACAAACAAAAAAACAAACTAGATAAAAGAAGGCATGATTTACATTTAATCCTTCCTAGTAGGTCAAAAACTATCTTGGTTTATTTCCAACTGGCAAACAAGAGGATATGATTCCTATACAGCTTTTCTCTCTAATATTCATTGATTCTCAGTATTTTGTATTGTGTCAGAGTAATTTATCCTCTTCCTCATGAGATAACCAATGACTGTAGAATGGGTGGAATAGATGTCAATTTACTCACAATCCTATGTTTCACAGAAGGACAGCTCAGATAAGGCAATCTGGATAGCTGCCTAGATTCATAAATCACAACCCTTAACCAATTTACATCTCACTGAAATCTCTGACCTGCCCAAATTGGGTTTTTCTTTCTGTATGAATAATTCATATTTTCTGGAATGGAATGGGGGATGGGTTAGTAGAAAGGGTCAATAACCAATGATGTTATTTTTGGGCAAACAATTTAACTGTTGGGGTGTGTTTCCATTTCTCCAAAAAGAAGGTATTGGATTTTGTGATCCGTAAGTAATTTCACAATTCTATGGTTTTATGATTCCAAGACTTGCGACCATACTTAGAGTTATAAGTTATTAGCTCTGAGATTTATTGTCAGTAATTTAGATGGTGCCAGCAGTTGTCTGATCTAATTAAAGGCATTATTTCCTTCCTTTTCAATGAGTTTGTATTTCAAATATTCTTAACCTGTATGATTTCTAGTTGCATAACACACATAACTATTTTTTTGATATTCCATTCATACATCCAAGTGCCATAGCAGATAACTGCTTGAAAATCTAGAAGACTGGAGTTTATGTGTATTTTTCTATTTTTAATGGCAATCAGTTAAACTCACTATGTTTATGCTGCTAGTTTCAGTTTTTCCAGCTGTAAAAAGAAAATAATTCTTACCTGTGAGGAATGTATAATTGAATGAGAGAGTATATGAGATAATAATTCATGCAGTGTCTGAGAAATACTGGTTTCTTAATAAAGAATATTTTCACTCTTATGTGGAAACCAGACTTACTCTATCAAGCTTTGGAGAAAATGTAACAAATGGGTAAAACTCTGGTTCTTAAATCAGCATATATGGATCTGAATCACATGATTTGTAATGAAAAAGCCTTGGAAAATTACCTACCAACTCTAAGCCTCGGTTTCCTCATCTGCTTGAGATTTCTAGAGCTGTCTGGACCTGTGGATTTGTTTGCAACACATTTTGGAAAACACAATCAGCCATTATTTCTTCAAATAATTATTTCCCCCTCCCTCCTCTTCTGGGAATCTGATCATATGTACGTTGGATTGCTTGATAGGGTTTCAAAGGTAACTGACCCTCTCTATACTCTTCCTTTTTAATGTTTATTCATTACTTTTCATTGTTAATACATACTACTTTCATTTCACTGATCTTTTCTTCTATAGGATCTCATCTGAAGGCATTTTTTTCTCTTATGTTGTATTTTACCTTTAGGAAGGGGGTCAGTGAACTAAGGCTCATGGATCTTCCACCTCTTTTGTGAAGTGAGGTTGTATCACACCATATCCGTTTCCTACAATTTATATATTGGTTATGGTGGCTTTTTGTCTTAAGCCAAGCCTAATGAGCTGGTCCTGTTTAGAAGGGTGCAGACTGACCTAGTCGGCTTTCCCTTCTTGGTGTGGTGAGTTCTATGATCCTTCACCATGCACTGCCCCTCTGCTGCTGGTAATATTGGCTGCTAAGAGTGTACAACTCCATCCTTGACAGAGTGTAGCCCTCCATTGCAGGGAATATTTCTCTAGCTCATGTCCCTTCACAGAAAGGGACATGTGGCCAGTAACTGACTGATGCAGAGCTGAAAGAGTTACTCCCATTTTCCTGTTCTAGGAATCCCCTTGGAATTGACTAAGACTTCAGTTGCAAACACACTACAGGTGCTGCTTTCTCCCTCTGCCCAACTCTGCCTTCCTCCTTTCCTTATGGTGACATCTCCTGAAAGTACTCTTTAGTAAGCCTTCTGCACACAACTGCGTCTTCTCTGAATTGGTTCCTATAGAACCCAACTGAAGACACTTGGGGAGCGCAAATGTAAGACATGCTTGAATGAGAGGATGCTGTTTTCTGAATGCCCTGAGACTTGATATAGGCCAATTAGAAGTACTGAGATCAGGAGTTGTACAACTGCTAGGATGATTACCACAACCTCTCTTCCTTATGTTTCTTAGCCACAACCTTTTACCACCTTAGTGCATCTAGAAATATTCTATATTTTTTAAACTGAAAAACATTGATAATACATTTAAACTTTAAATGTATTAAACATTTCATGCCTGCCAACCAAGAGCTTAAAGAGGAGAGAGTGAAGAAATAGAGGCAATAGTTAGACCACTAGCAGAGTCCTTCTGAAATCCAAAAAATGATAGCTCTAGGCAGTTGAGATGTTTGTCCTTCGAGTGTGCCAGAACATGGAATATGTCCAGTTTCTCAGATTCACATCGACTTCCCCAAAGCATCTATGCCTCTTGTCACATTTAGAATAGTTCATATTTTCCCAAAGATATTCAGACACAAGCAGTTCTCCAATGAGTTATTCCTAGGTAAACCTGAAAGGGTATATGAGTAATTCTTTAATTAACAGCTTCTTCCATTATGAGATGATCTGCCCCATAACACCTGACTTTAGGGACTCTTATCAAACACTACCATTAGCAAATGAGGAACATAGGCATTAGGGTTGGCTTACATGTACGTGATTAACATTCTTAGTAATGACTTTGTAGAGATGACTACAAAAATGGATGTGTTAGAACTGAAGTGTTAGCATACGCCATTCAACATGCTCAACCTTTTGTACTATTTCAAATCATTTCAGTTACTAAAGGAGTTAATTGAGTATAGTACCAGAATGGATTCTTTAGATTTATTGGTAGAAAGAGTCTGTTCATCTTTCTGAAAAATACTTATTTTTAACTTTGCGCATACCTGATTTCTTTTTCTTCCTTCTTTTTTTTCTATAAACCAAATATCTATAGGGCCATATTCATCTGATAGTCAATGGTTTTTGTGAATTTATTCACAACAGAATTAAACTCAGAAAGTCCGTGCTTACTCCTATTCCTTTGTCTACTTATTCCTGACTTCATGACAATTTCATCAATATAAGTTTTATAAGGCATTAATTTGTTTTTCAATGTTGGACATAATGAGAAATTGTAGATACTTTTGTCTCATGCTTTAGTGTGGAGAAAATTAATGATTGCTGTAATTTAGCAAAGCAGTATACTCTAACTGCTTCCTATGTCAGTATCTGCTGCATCATAGACTGTATTATTGAAACATAGCATTTCTTTAATTTATGAAATGGTCATGGAATTGAACTTTAGTGCATATAATCAGTCTTATGTGCATAAACTCCAGATTAATTAATTGAAACCTCATGCCAAATTGCTGAGCTATAATTAGAACTTCCATTCCTTATTTCTTTTGTGACATGTTACCAGGGAAAACTCACTGCTTTGAATAATAATGGGCTTGAGACAAATTTAGATTTTGAAAGCTGATTAATGTCTTTCCCTGTTGTGAAAACCTAATTTGTAAAACACTTTTGCTCCCTTTTATAAGGAAGATTTAATGTCCATTTTTCTATGAATTCCCACATAGGAAGTATTGGGATGTTCTCATTTAAAGTATTAATATAAATCTTGGGATGCTGATGAACTGGAGCTGGTAAAATATGAAACCACATGTGAAATGATTACATTAACATGTTACAGAGTATAGTTATTTGGAGTTAAGGAATTATATGAACTAAAGCCATGAAAACCATCATACATTCTCTGATAGTTTCAGAAGTTGTTTTTTCCAGCTTTATATATTAATGGTATATACTTTTCAAGGTGTAGTGAAAGTTTCTGTACATGCCTTAGTGACCTTATTATTTTTTCAGTATTTTTAAAAATTATTATTATATTTTTATTAAATCATAACTTTGTACTTTGACGCATTTATGGGGTTCAGTATACCACGTTAATATACAATGTGAAATGCTTACATTGAAGTAAGTAACCCATCCATCACAATTATACTCATTTCTTAATAGTTTTGAAATGTACCATTGCACCATGCACTTTAGGTTAGGTCCTCCCAAATAACCTCCCTCCTTCTATATATGCCCTTCCCTCCCCTCTGTCTCCTCTTCCCTTCTACTTTCTGGACTGTAGTTATGTTTTGCCATTCATATGAGGGTGTAGATGGCTATGTATTGATTTCATGGTAGTATTGAGTACATTGGATACTTTTCTCCCCATTCTTGAGATACTTTATTAAGAAGAATATGTTCCAGCTCTATCCAGGTAAACATAAGAGCTGTGAAGTCTCCATCCTTTTCATGGATGCATAGTATTCCATGGTGTACATATACTATAATTTTTTAATTCATTCATGGGTCGATGGGCACTTGGGCTGTTTCCATGTCTTGGCTGAACCCGCCAGCTCAGGTGTATGTGTCTGGTGCCTTAGCCGCTTGAGCTCAGGCGCCGAGCCAAGAGTGAAAGTTTGTGAGAAAATCTTTTCATATAGAATATTTTTATTTTATAAATCTAACCAATATCAAATGATGACTAACTTCATACTTACTGACATTAAGTTCCTCATGTGCTTCACAAATCTTTCAGTACTTTGAGCAAAATTAGAAGTTTGAGTTGCCAAATTTGTTTTTATTAATAAAATCTTCATATGCCACGTTCAGTGTGTAGGATTCAATCCATTTTCAGAACTGAAAAATAAATGACTTTAGGCTATAAAAATAACCTTCCTATTTTTATAGAAATCAGAAGACAATATAAAAGGGATTTTTAAATCATGTAATGGAGAACATTTCTATCCAGTGAAATTACATAATTCAGCTTTTCCAAATACTAAGCTCAGTTGAACTTCAAAGTAGCAGTTAGCTTGGATCGCAAATTAAATTCAGTTGTCTCATTTAAAATGTCTTCAAAAAAATTAAATAGAATGAAAATGCCATTGCATTATAGGTTAAATTGTATACAATGGTTTACATTTTAATGTTTTATGACTTTCAAAATTTTTTTGCATAAATTATTTTATATAATGTTTGTTATAAATCTGTGAGATCAGTAAGGCAGGTACAGCTTAATAAAATTTGGTTTTGCCAACACGGATCTTTTAATCAAGTTAAGTATATTCATATGGGTGAAATTTAAAAATAGATCTTTTTCTGACACGACACTCACTGCTCTGGATACTAAAACTATACTTAAATGACACTGATGAAAATAAAATACTGGAGACATAATCATTTTATTGTTATCCTTTTGTTGCTTTGATTTGGTTCTTTTTACATTTACAGCCATTGACTTGAGACTGAGATTTACAAGATGTGAGCGGCACTCAGTAGGCGGCGCTAATGAGACACACACTATCAAATTGTCAAATCCTTTTGCCAGAGAAGATTTATTATATACTTTAACAATAAGGATGTTGGGATTAAAGGCAGGCTGATTGTATTGTCTCTCATTTAGGGAGCGCAGGTGCCGTATCAAATTATTGAAAGATTTATTCAATTCCTGCTTTATACAAATTTGAGAACAAGGTTTATTTTCTTTCCCACTGCATAATATTTGAAAAAAAAAGCATCTTCAACTCAAAACTAAGCCTAGACCTTTGCCTATCTGAGGTGCTGTCTAGCAGATGCTGCAAGAAGGAAAAGACTAGATTACACTGCAGTGATTCTGTTAAATATAAAATATGGAATTCAAATAAGATTCTTGGGAGCTTAAAAGTACTAAGAAATCATAATCATGCTTATCTTCAAGAAATAACACAGCAGGTTATTTACAAGCTGCCCCTTCTGGCCAAGTGTTACACATTGGAAAATTCCTTTTTATTTTTTCACTCTACTGAACATTCAGAATGAAAATCAGATGAACTATGGCAATTAAATAGATTTTTTAGAATAAGCAAATACTATATAATTAGGGAGGACTGAAGTATTTGCTTACCCTGTCAATTTAAGAATTAAATTACAACATTCCCCTAAGTATTAGGAAGTGCCTTGGTGGCTTGCAGTAAAGTACTTGGGAGCCATCTCACCAAGAAAGAAAGAGCTGCCACTTCAAAGGGGACTCAAAGGGATTCACTAAAAGCGTACTAATGCATGCTCTCTGAAGTCACTTTCTACACAGATTAAATTGGCATTGACATTCCTGATATCCTAAGTTTTCCATTTTTTACTTTTCTTCCAATAATAAACAATCTCATCTCAATTTTATGTTTTACTTTGCATAAAATCACTTATTTCATATTTTTATAATTCTGTTTGAAACTAGCGGATGGATAAAAGTATGTTAGAGAAGTTCCCTTCCAAGATTAATTAAGGTTAGGTGATTAATGCATAAATGATGGGTAGTTAATTTTTTTTTACATGTAACATTAATAATTGAAAAACCCATAGAAATCATGTTATTATATAACCATAACAATTTTTCTCATTCAGAAAATCATTTAACTCTGCTTGGTTTTCCTCCACAAATCAGAAATTATGACTTTTATTCTGTCCCTTTTCCTAAGAGAAATGACCCCCTTCTCTGGTACCAGGTTGTGTTGTGTAGGGTGGAAGCCATAACCCAGAAGCTATGTCTTGGTAATTTCAAGGTACGTTTGGTTCATAAGCATGAGTACAGATTTTTTATCATGTTAAAGATTGAATGGAAATGGTTTCCTGATTGGAGAGGTTTTGAAAACTAGCCAATCAATTTCTTTAACTTAAACAAAAAACATTCAGAGTATTATAAGGTTTCACATGTTTTGGTTACACAGTTTGCTTTTGTATATTTTAAGTCAAAGTTGTCAGTGTGCCCTTCATTCAAAAAGTGTGCATTGTATCTGTTAGGTTGAATTTACCCATCCCCTACCCCTACTTTTATTCTATTGTGTTTTGCTTGCATATGTGCACATAAGTGTTAATTAGCAATACCAATTTAGTATTGAGTATGTGTGGTGTTTGTTTTTCCATTCTTGTGACTAGGTTATTTATTTACCCCCCTGAAAAAATTTATAAAAAAGACACTTGCACTCTAATATTCATAGCAGCAAAATTCACAATTGCAATGGTGTTGAAATAGCCCAGGTGCCCATTGATTCATCAATGGATTAATAAAATGTGGTACACTTATACCATGCGGGACTACTCAGCCTTTAAAAAAAATGGTGACCTAGTACCTTTTTATAACAGCCAATTAGCTTCTTAGTGCGATTGTTGGAGAAAAACTTAAAGAATGTATTTCCTCCTTCCACAAATTCCACATCTGGATATGTCTTATTTTGATTTGTTGATTTGTCCACGAGGCCAAGGCTCTAAAGGAGACTGAGTAAATTATATTAATATAATCCATTGAGAATTTTCCATAATTTGGGGCCATCCTATTGATTTTCTAGAAATGAATTTGTCAGTAAACATGAAAATCTGATGTTCCTTAGCAGATCCTCCTCTTCCTTCTCTTTTTTTCTTCTTGTTCTTAATATCTCTCCTGATATATTATTCACATGTATTTAACTCTACACTTTAAATGGGGGAGTGGCATAATTCACATTCCACTCACCCATTTAAAGTGTAGAATTAAATGGTTTTTAATAGGTTCACAGAGTGTGCAATCATTTCCATGATGAATTTTAAAATATTTTATCATGCCCCAAATTCCCCTAAACACATTAGCATTTCTTCCCAATTCCCACCAACTCCCATTTTCTAGGCAACAGCTAATCTGTTTCTACGGATTTGCTTATTCTGAACATTTTACGTATTTTTTTTGCATTCCGTTTCCTATAAATGCAATTGCACAATATTGGTCTTTTGAAATTAGCTTCTTTTACTTAGCGTAACACTTTTAAGGTCCATCTATATCATTGTATATATTAGCGTTTTGTTCCCCTTTAACACTGAACAACATTTCATTGCATGAATATGGTGAATTTTATTTATCCATTCCTCAGTTGATGGGCATTTGGGTTTTCCCCCACTTTTTAGCTGTTATTAGCAATGCTGTGATCATTTGTGTATAGGTTTTGTGTAGACATAATGTTTTTGTCTCTGTTGGTGTACATCTAGGATAATCTGGCCAGATTGTTTTCCAAAGTGGCTGCATCATTTTTCATTTTCATAAGCAGCGTGTAAGGGTTTGAATTTCTCTGCATCTTCACCATCACTATTTTGTGTCCATCTGTTTGAGAGTAGTCAGAAAATCTCTCTTAATTCATTCAGGATGCTATCACAAAATATCCTAGACTTGGTAACTTATTTAAAAAACAGCAACTTATTTTTTGTAGTTTTAAAGGTTGGGAAATCCAAGATCATCTGCTAGAGGCCAGTTTCTCATATATGGCACCGTCTTGCTTCATCCTTATTTGGTGGAAGGGGTCAGCCAGCTCTGCCTCTCTTTCATAAGAGCTCTATCCCATCCGTAATATTTCTGCCCTTGTGACCTAATAAGCTCTGAAAATCCCCACCTCTTAGTGGTATTATACAAGGGATTCAATGTGTGAATTTTGAGGTAGGACAAGATACTAAGACTCCTGCATTTTGTCCTTGTAACCATCCTACTGGGTCCACACTGCAGGTTTGATTTGTATTTCTCTGATGGCTAATAGAGCACCTTTTCATGCATTGGTTGGTCATTTATGTATCTTCTTCAGAGAAATTTCTACTTAGATCCTTTGTGTGTTTTGAAATTGGACTATTTGTCTTTTTAGTATGGGAAGAGCTCTTTATAGTCACACATATTCTAGAGAAGTCCCTTATCAGATATTTGATATATAGATTCCGTTCTGTGAATTGTTTTTACACTTTCTTGAATATTTTGGAAAGCACAAAAGTGATACTCAAGGCCTTTCATGCCTTATTTAGTAATTTAAGTTATCTCTTTTTTTTCTTGGTTAGTCTGGCTTAAGTTTTGTAAATTTTACTCATCTCTTCAAAGAATAAAAGTTTGATTTTATAGCTTTTTTTTTTTTTTTTTGCAGTTTTTGGCCGGGGCAGGGTTTGAACCTGCCACCTCTGGCATATGGGGCCGGCTCCGTACTCTTTTGAACCACAGGAACCGCCCTGATTTTATAGCTTTTACCTTATTCTATTCTCTAGTTTATTAATTTTTGCCCTAAGTATATTATTTCCTCCCATGTGCTTAATTTCATTTTAGGTTGTTCTTTTTTTTTCCATTTCCTTGAGGTGAAAGTTAGGATATTGAATTGAGATTTTTTTTTCTTTTTTTGATACAGGCACTTAGACTCAAGGGTATCCAAACTTTTTCCTTTTCTTCTGTACACTGGAAGAATAAATGTTGTTTTTGTGTCACATTTTAAATACACAAACACTAACAAAAGCTGATGAGCAAAAAAAAAGGTCTGTACATACTTTCCTTGATATATGATACCATAGATAAGGAAAACAGTCTTCAAATAATGTGAATGTGGCCCAGGGGCTGCAGTTTGGACACACCTGATGAGCTATAAATGTCCTATAAACACTGATTTAGTTGCATTCGCATAAGATTGGTATATTGCCATTTTGGTTATAATCTCAAAATATTTTCTAATTTCTATTGTGATTTCTTTTTTTGTCCTTGATTATTCAGGAGTGCATTATTAAATTTCCAGAAATTTGCAAATTTTCAAGTCCTTTTTTTGTTATTGATTTCTAATTTTATTCTATTTTGGTCAGTGAACAGAGTTTATTTTTATTTCAATCATTTTTAAATTCATGGAGAGTTGTTTTATAGCCTAGAATATAGTCCATCCTGGGTAATGTTCCCCGAGAAGAATATGTATTCTGCTACTGTTGGGTGGATTCTTCTGGAGAGGTCTGTTAGGTCTTTGGGTTTATGGTGCTGTTTAAGTATCTCTTTCTCACTCTATTTTTCTTTTTCCTTACTCTTCTGCCTAGTTATTCTAGCTACTATTGAAAGAGAAGTATTAAAGTCTCTAATTATTATTGTTGAATTGTCTGTTTCCCCCTTCAGTTCTGTCAGTATTTGTTTCATAAATATTAGGACTTGGTTGTTAGATGACTATAGAAGTTATAAACACTATGATCATACTATATTGAATTTATAAAAAATATTTTTTTCTTTCTTCAATAATAAATTAACCTTAGCTTACTGTAACTTTTTACATTTGTAAACTTTTAATTTTTGTTAAAAGCTTTTGGACTGTTTTGTGATAACATATTGGTTAAAGCATAAATATATAACTGTACAAAATATTTTATTTCTGTATATACCTATTCTATAGACTTTTTAGTTTTAAAATCTTTTATTAACTATTTATATTTTATTTATTTAATTTTCAAACCTTTTTGTTAACTCTATGTCACAAATACACCTATTAGTTTAAGCCCACACAAAGTCAGGATCATCAATACCACTGTTTTCAATTTCCAGAGCTTATCCCATTGGAGGGTGTTGAGGGGTAAAAATATGCATGGAACTGTTGTAGCCTTCTTTAAGAGTATCTCCTTAAGGATGTGCCTAAAGATGTTTCACAGTTAACTTAACAATTAAAAAGTATCTCCTTAAGGATTTGCTTAATGATGTTTTACAGTTAACTTAACAATTAAAAAGTATAAAAGTGTAGCATAGTAAATACATAAAAGTTTAGTATAGTAAACACATAAATATTGTTGCCTATTATCATTATCAAGAATTATGTACTGCATAGTCATATGTGCTATACTTTTACATTACTGGAAGTGCAATAGGTTTATTTACACCAGCATCACTGACCTGGAGTCATATATTGTTCTATGTCCTTATCATAGCTGTGACTTCATGAGGTGACAGGAATTTTTCAGCTCCATTATAATCTTATGGGACCAGTGTTGTATAGGACGTGCATCATGGACCAAAATGTTGTTATGTGATGCGTGACTGTGGTTAGTGTCAGAGATGACATCTTCTTTTTTGCTTTCAATGTAGTTCACATCTTTCATGTTTATGCTTCTCCTTTATTGTTTTCTTTTGCACCAAGGAAGTATTTTCTAGTTCAACATTTTTAATTACTTTAAAAGTGTAATTTACCCTTCTGGTGTCGTTTTCTTAGTGGTTATTCTAGGGATTACCATGTATACATTGGCCATAAATTCACATGCAATTTAAAGTTGCACACTATTTTAAATTGCATACAAACTGTATGGCCACCCTCTATGTCTTAACTTACAAGAATCTACTTCAGATGTATGCTAACTTAATTCCAGTAAGATATAAAAATTATTCCTATATTTCTCTATTTCCTCTTCCTTTTCTTGTACTAATTTTTTTTTTTTTTTTTGAGACAGAGCCTCAAGCTGTCACCCTAGGTAGAGTGCACTGGCATCACAGCTCACAGCAACCTCCAACTCCAGGGCTCAAGTGATTCTTCTACCTCTGCCTCCCAAGTAGCTGGGACTACAGGCGCCCACCACAACACCTGGCCATTTTTTGGTTGCAGCCGTCATTGTTGTTTGGCAGGCCTGAGCTGGATTTGAACTCGCCAGCTCAAGTGTATGTGGCTGGCGCCTTAGCCACTTGAGCCACAGGCGCCAAGCTGCGTTTTCATTTTTTTTCTATATTAGATGGTGCTTTCAGACTTTTCTGTTAAATTTGATATTTGGTTCCTCTTACAGGCAGTTTTTGTCATCTGTTTTTTCCCTATATACAGGTCACACTTTTCTATTTCTTGGTATACTTCATAATTTCTTGTTGAAGACTGGAAACTTTACTCAGTAAATTGTAGCAACTCACTGCATAGTGAGTCTCCCTCCTCCCTGTGCAATTGTTGTTTTGTTGCTTGTTCATTTCTTAGGTAACTAAGTTGCACTATTATATTGATGTCTATTTCCCCCACAGTGTGAAACTTCTGATGGCACTTCAGAGGGGGAAGCCTTCACTATGTGCCCAGTCACACTGGCATGCTGTGATTTTAGTGGTATTCTCTTTGATTCTTTCCTTGTCTGATTTCTTCATTAATCTGAGTGCCACTGTAATTATTACATCCAGCTGTTATCTTGTATAAATTGCTGACTCTCTGTGCTACTGTCTTAAATAATTTCTTAGGGGAAGTAAATGATCCACAGTACGAGCCAATTAAATTCAGCCCTCTTGGGGAAAGAAGTCTTTGAGACTATTCTTTGATACTTGTTCCAGCCCTGGGAAGGCTCTTGTTGGCTATTTTGTTCTCTGTTTCTCTCTGTTATACTTGCAAATGGTTTGCAACTTATAATAGCTTGTTATTCTTATAAAACTATCAGACTTCTCTTAATTTCTCGCCACCATCATCTTCAGTATTTTCAAGAGCGTCCTTCATCTTGAACATCCCCACACTGTTTCATGTAAAGTCAGTCCCCTGGAAGAAAGCTTTGGAGCTTTCTGCTTTTACTGCCTGCTCCTCTTCTACTCCTAGCAAACACCCTGCCACAGCCCTGGGGGCTGGGAAATGACTTGTTTTCTCTGATGACCCCACTGTTTTACAAACAGAACAATAGGGCAAGGGTGGTCGCCTATGGTCTCCTCACCTTATCTCTCCCAGTATGGAATGTACCCACTACAATGAGGTTGAGGTAAGGGTGAATCGTGGACTGTTGGACCCATGGTAAAAACTTGTGCCCTGCTGGTGTGGTTTGTATGAAGTAGGGTGATAGCCTCAGACCCTGGAGCAGGCTATACATCTAGGGAAGAAGAGAACTGGTGGGTGACCTGCCCATCCTGGGGGATATTTTAGTACCTTTTCTTGGCGGCACACATGGAGAGGTGCTTCTGTTACTGAAAGTTTGGCACTTGTTCTCCGAAGCCCCATCAGAAAAATGGGGACAAGTGGCTTGAGGAGAAGGAAAAAGTTTATTGCTTTGCCAGCAAAAGTGGAAAATGGTAGACAATGGTCTCAAAATCCAAATTCCCACGTCCAAGCGGAAACACAGAGCTTTAAAAGTTCTGATCCCACAATCCCATTTTGGGCGGAGATAATCTCATGGCTTCTGCCCAGATTCATTCATCTTCTGCTGGACACTCTTGTGCCCTCCACTTGAATTAATCCCATCTTTGGCTAAGAAAATCTTGTGACCTCTACCCAGGTGATTCTCTTGAACTACCTCCTGTGTCACAAAGAACAAGAGACATTCCCTGCCCCTCCTGAATACTGGCCTGAGAAAAGGATGCAGGTGTCATTTCCCAAAAAGGTGGGGAGACAAAATATTTTGCCTTTTTTTTTTTTTTTTTGCCATTTCTTCTGCAACACTTCTGTCTGTTACGGTGAGCTCAACAAAGTTGTGTGGGGCAGAGGGAGTAGATCAAAGTCTCAAAAATATGACCAATGTGTAGAGACTTTGTTACAATTGGTCAACGTATACATATGCATTATTATAATGAAGAGCCATAGTTTGCCTTGGAGTTCACTGTGGGCATTGAACATTCTATGTGTAACTCTATGTATTGTATTTGGTTGGTTTTACTGCATTTTAATAGATATTAAAAACCATTTTCTTATTGTCCAATATATGCACCTTGGACAATTTTAAAAACCATTATTAAATATTTATATTTCCACCAGCTATGGCTTTTTCACTTGGGATGATGTCTGTGGAGTTCTTTATGTTGCCTTTCCTGAATTTTTTGTTTTTTATCCTGTGTTACTTTTGCTTCTGTTCATAATAGTGTATCTAAAGCCTTTGTTTAATTTGGAGTATAAGCTCCTTCAACTATTTTGTTAAGTCATTCTATCTTAACACTATTTTCACTTTGGAAGATCTGTTTAATTAAGGCTTCTTTATCAGAATAAAAAATTTGCCATCATTTGCCTTCTTCCTAAAATAAGAAATCCAAGAAGCATCATGTTCTTGCATGAAGCTTCTATCCTCTCAATATCTTTTTTGCATTAAAGGCAAATTCCATTTGCCACAATTTTCTTATGTCGTGTTTTGTTTCTTAAAGAGGTCTTTGATGGGGTCTCTATAATTTGGTTTTATTATAGCTACAATATATATTGCATCCATTGTGTACTAACTGCCTGGTGCAATTAAAAAGCATGTTTACACACAAAAAATGCTGTTTCCCAAGACAAAGTCATGTAGCACTAGTTACCCCTAAATATACCCTTATCTGTGTGTGCCTCCCGGAGGCCACCTGGATTATAGGTGCTGTGATTGCTAGTGTGTGAGTCCACTTGTGATTGCCCATGGATGTGTTCACTTCAATAATTTCCACAGTAAGTTCTTAAAAAAGAAACAAAACAAGGCTTGTGCTAAGGTCTGAATGTTCCTGCCTCCCCCCAACCTTAATTCATATGTTAAACCTAATCCCTAGTGTGATAATAGACAAGAGGCTTTTGGAAGATTGTTAAGTCATAAGGGCAGAGTCCTCACAAATGGGTTTAGTACCCTATAAAAAAGCTTTAAGTTAGTTTGTTGGGTACTTCCACCATGTGCAGAGAATGCATGAAGGCGCCTTTCCTGAGGAATGGACCTTTACTAGATGCCAAATATGCTAAAGCCCTGATCTTGGACTTCCAGCCTTCAGAACTATGAGAAATAAATTTCTGTTGCCTATAAGCTATCTAATAAGTTGTATTTTGTTATAGCAGTGTGTAACAAAGAGTTACACACTTTGACAGAGTAGGCAGGAAAAAACTATTTGACACAGCAAAATTAACTAAGTGTGATTATTTTTCATATGTCCCCTGCTGTCACACATACATAACCTCTTTCCGTAATCGACATCCTCCAGCGGAGTGGTGCATTTGTTACAATTGATCAACCTATACTGATACATCATTATAATCAAGAGTCATAGTTTACCTTGGGGTTCACTGTTGGCATTGAACATTCTATGAGTAATTCTATGTATAATTACATATTTCCACTCTTATACTGCAAGATGTCCTGAAAGTCACCCCTGAAGTCACCATACCTAAGGAAAATGGGACATTGTAGCCAAATGTACTTTTATTTACAAAATATTAATTATAAAATGTTACAAAATATTTACAAAATAGTCTCTATACATTGGTCATATCTTCGTAAAATTTTGTAATGAATGTTTTGTAAATAAAGGTACTTTAAGTACAATTTCCCACTTTCCCTACATTTGGTGACTTCAGGGGAGACATTGGGATACTCTGTAATACCATACAAAATAGTTTCACTGCCCTAAAAATCCTCTGTGATCCACCCATTCATTCTCATCTCTCCCTGGGCCTGGCAATTCTTGATCTTTTTTTGTCTCCAAAGTTTTGCCTTTTCCAGAATCTAGTATGGTTAGAATCATAGAGTATACAGTTTGTCTTTTTTTTCAGATTGAGTTCTTTTGATTAGTAATACATATTTAAGTTTCTTCTAGGTCTTTTTATGTTTTAATAGCCCCTTGTTTTTAGTGCTGAACAGTATCCCGTTGTCTGATTGCACTATAGTTCACTCATCCATTCACTTACTGAAGGGCGTCTGGGTTTCTTCCAAGGTCCATGAAAAGTTGTTAAAAACATCCAGGTACCGGTTTTTGTGTGGACATATGTAGTCGACCGCGGAACTTAACTGATCAGGGACACAGAGGAAAGTATTGCACACATAATGATTGATGAAAGGGAGGCTGGTGCTCGCTCAGGCACTCAGTGACAACCCACATTTACTGGGTGTTTTTATACACACTGATCAGATAAAAGTATAGGAATAGAAAAAGGAATGAACAATGATGAAACAGCAGAAGCTGCCATGAAAATTCTTTGTTCAGCACAGAAGCGGCTGGATACATACATAGTTAATCTAAAATAAACATACTTTCTCAACATCAGGCTGCAAGCTTAACCACAATACTGTCTGGCTGTCTGTTCCGACAGAAGTTCCCCAAAACTTGAAGCTTGGCCATAAATAAAAAAAAAAAAAAAGACAAGGCACCTCTTTCCCGTAACCTCTGCAAGTGCCCAACCCCCAGCTTCACCCTGCGAAGCCCTCCGGTTACTTCCTCCTGTAAACATGTCCACAGATAAAGTTTTTCCATCTTAGGGCAATGTTCCTCTTTCCTCAGGGAGCACCTGAGGCCACGTCACTTGCTTTGGTTGGGGGGTCGGTACCCCTCCAGACATATGTTTTCAGCTTTCTTGGGTAAATAGCAAGACATATGATTGATTAATAGTATGGCAAGAATTTGTTTAATTTTGTAAGAAATTGCTACAATGTCTTCCAAATTTTGCTTTCCCATCATCAGAGAATGAGAGTTTCTGTTCCACAGCACACTGAGCATTTGGTGTTGTCAGGGTTTTGGATTTTAGCCGTTGTGATAAATGTAGAGGGCTATGTTGTTTAAATTTGCAATTCTCTGGTAACATATGATGGGAGCATCTTTTCATGTGCTTATTTTCACCTGCATGTTTTCATTGGTGAGATGTTTGTGAAGGTCTTTTGCCCATTTTTTCATCAGGTCATTTTCTTATTGCTGAGATTAAGGGATTCTTTGTATGTTTTGGATATCTTCAGTTGTCAGAGGTCTTTGCAATATTTGTGTATTTTGTATCACAGGCCCAAGTCTAAAGCCTGTTCTATCATTCTCTTTTACCATGTCTTTTACTGAGCAGAAACTTTTAATTTTAAGGTCATGAAGTTCAGATAATTGATTACTTTCTTTCAGGTTTGTATCTAAAGAGTCTTGCTATACCCAAGCATTCATCTAGGTTTTTATACACTATGATCTTCTAGGACAGCATTTCTCAATGAGAACCTCTCAACCTTCCTAATGTCATGACCCACAGGAACTCTATTAAAGGCTCGTGGCATTAGGAAGGTTGAGAACCACTGTTCTAGGAGTTTTACAATTTTGTGTTATTGTATTTAGGCCCATAATCCATTTTTAATTAACATTTATGTGTGTTTAAGGTCTGTGTCTAAATTGATTTTTTTATCACGAGGATGTCTACTTATTCTAGTCCCATTTATTGAAAAGACTATATTTGCTCCATTGTATTGCCTTTGCTCCTTTGTCAATGATCAGTTAACTACATTTATGGGGGTGCATCTGGGCTCTCTGTTCCGTGGATGTATTTATTTTTTCTACCAATACCAGTACTTTCTCAGTGAGTGTAGCTTTTATAGATAAGTCTTGACTTTGTGTAGCATCTGTTCTACAACTTTTTTTAATTCAAAATTATGTTGGCTATTCTGTGTCTTTTGCCTGTCCGTGTAAATTTTATAATCACTTTATTGATATCCACAAATTACCTTGCTGGGATTTTGACTGGGATTGCATAGAATCTGTAAGTAAATGTGGAAAGAACTGATAGCTTGAGAAAATTGAGTCTTCCTGTGCATGAATATAGAGTATTTATTTATTTAGTTCTTTAATTTTGTACCTCAATGCTTTGTATGTTTTCTTCTATAGAATGTACTTTTTTTTTTTTTCTGAGACAGACTTTGTTGCCTTCAGTAGAGTGCTGTGGCATCACAGCTCACAGCAACCTCCAGCTCTTGGGCTATGGCAATTCTCTTGCCTCAGCCTCCCAAGTAGCTAGGACTACAGGTGCCTGCCACAACGTCCAGCTATTTTGGTTGTAGTTGCCACTGCTGTTTTACCTGGCCCGGGGCCAGGTTGAACTCTGTCACCCTCATTGTATGGGGCTGGAGCCCTACCCACTGAGCCATGGGTGCTGCCCAGAATGTACATATTTTATTAGATTTATATCTAAGTATTTTATTTTAGGGGGGCTTATATGCTAATATAAATGTTTTAGTGTTTTTAATTTCAAATTCCACTTAGTCACTGATGGTATATAGGACAGTGAATGAATTTTTTATGCCAACTTTCTATTATGCAACTTTGCCATTATTACTTATTAGCTGTGGTAGGATTTTTGTTGATTGTTTCAGATTTTCTAATAGACAATCATGTCTTTGATGTTAACAAAGACAGTTTTATTTCTTCTTTTTCAATCAATATACCTTTATTAATTTTTCTTGTCTTCTTGCATTAGCTAGAACTGCCAGTAAAATGTTGAAAAGGAGTGGTGAGAGGAAACATCATTTCTTGTTCCTGGTCTTAGGAAAAAGCTTCTAATTTCTCACCTTGGTATATTTTTCTTCATGTATCTTTTACTTGGTCTTTGTTGAGCTTCTTGAATATGAGGATTTTTAGCTTTCATTTCATATGGAGAATTTAAGGCTATTATTTCTTCAATTTTTTTCTTCTGTTCTTTTCTCTTTTGTCCTTCAAAGATCCAACTCCTATATTTGCCATGTAGTACCCTGATACTATGTTTATTTTTTAAAAGTTATTTTCTCTGTGTATTTTGGTTTGTATGGTTTCTGTTATGACGCTGGAGTTCAGTAATCTTTTCTTTTGCACAGGGTTTTCTCTGCTGTTCATTATATGAAGTTTACTTTTCATCATATTGCTTTTCCTTCTGTAGAAATTCAATACATATCTTTTTGTGTTTTCCATATTTCTCATTAACATGCTGATGTTTCCCTCTTCCTTCCTCAACACATGACATAGAATGCCCCTGTTTACTTATTATATTGTGTTTGTCACTATTGTTTTACTTTCAATTAGCTGATTTTGTCCTAATCAATAGTTGTACTTTCCTGCTGATTCTTATGTGTGGTACTTTTGAGTATGCCAGACATTTTTATTTTACCTTGTTGTGATCTGTACACTTTAAACATGCCTTAGACAGTCCCTGACTTGCAAAGGGAAGACTTAGTATTTTGAGTTTATAAGGCATTTATCAGGGTGCTACCCCATTATAAGCTGAGTAGTATATGGATTTACAAGATTGACTTAAGATTTTTTGACTTTACAATTGGTTTATCAGGATATTAAATGGATTTTTGACTGAAGACATTTATTTGTTATGAATTTATCAGGATTTAGCTCCATCATAAATGTAGGAGCATCTGTACTATAGGTATTCTTGAGCTTATTAAATTATTCACTATATTCTCCACTACCATGAACCAAAGTAAATACATATAGATTTACTTGAAATTGATAAAATTCATTCCAGATGCTTTGATTCTACAACACTGCCAGTTGAATATTTGTTAATCCAGCTTTTGAACTAAAAATGTTTCTGTCTAAATGATTAGACTCACATAGGCACAATAAGGAGAGAATAAGAAAATTCATACATACAGCAATTTACATTTCAATATATTTTCATATAAAATAATTAAAATAGGATTATTGCAGTTTGAGGGTTTGAGACATTTCATAATTTAGAAGATTAGATTAGAAACTTATTTTTGTATAATAACATTGGATGGTAAAAGAGAAAACAATTAACTTGGAAGATAACATTTTTACAGACATATCTCAACCTATATGTATTATTAACTGCTTTGCTATATATATTAGTTTATATAAATATAAGTAGCATATTCATATACTGTACACTCAAACGTATATTTGTGTATATGCTATATATAAATTCTATTTAACCCTTCTTAACTTTATAATGGATTAAATAGTGAAGTTAGATTACAATACATAAATGTAGTGTAGTTCAAAATTACAAAATCGGTTACAACAGAAATGCTTACCTTGTCTAATTCGACTATGATAATGAAGCGCTGATGGTGGGTAATATCTGAAAAATTTGTGTAATGTACAAATAACTTTGCACATGTATACATTTTTATCAGATTATGGCTAGATCCTTGTAGGAAGTCCTTAACTTGTTTCTTTGTCATTATGCAATTTTATCGTTCAATAATTAAGAGCTAGCTAAATGTTTTTCCTAATGAAGAGGGTTATTTAGCTAACTCCAGAACTGAGCACTATTTCTGAGTAATTTCTATTAGACTAGATGGTCATAATTTAAGAAGTTATTTTGCTCTTAGCAAAACCGTATCAAATATTTATTGAGTATAGACTTAGGAGTGCTATTGCTCAGTCAAAAACATCTATATATTCAGCATTAATAGATCTTGTGAAACAAATTTCAAAAACCCCAGCAATTCACTTAAATAAATTGTCAATTTCTACTAAAGCAGAATATATTCAAGTACAATGACTTAGCAAAACTATACTTGGAATTTATTCAAATAGGCACCAGAAGACATACACAAGAATATTCATAATAATATTACTTAAAACATTCGCTAAAATCGTAAGGAATCCAAACACCAATTAGCATTAGACTAAATAAACAGAGAGGCATATTTACAAAATGGAATATGATACAGCAATAACAATGCTACCTGCAAAAACATGGGTGGATATCACAAATTAATTATCGAGTGAAATAAGCTAGCCACAGCGTGTGTACTGAATAATTCCACTTTTATGATACTCAGTAGCAGGCAAATTAGTGTAAGGTGATAACAGGTGGGACAGTGGGTATTCAGGGAGATGGTGGTTAGAGTGCTAGTTCTGAATGGTGGTTAGATGGAACAGTAAATTTAATAAATGTATACTTATGCACGTTGTATTTCAATAAAGCATAAGTTTAAAAAGAATATGCGAATTATAGGAAAAACTTCGGTGGTTGGAGTAGGAACTGTGGATGATAGGAAGATCAGAGAGAGTATTTCCTTCATTTACTTCATTCTTAGAACTCATTCTTTTCCCTAAATTTAGTGGTTCGGCATTAGCAACTTGCCAGCACAGCCCCTAAACCTGGGAGTTCCACAAACTTCTCGCCTGGGGCTCCTCCCGCTGGGGTAGATAAGGATGGGTGTATAGAGCCCGCAGGGAAAGCGAGGAAGGACTCCGCTGCCTCCCCAGGCTTCACGTGCAAAGGGAACAATAGCAAACCCGTGGGAAAACAGTAGCCGAAGCCCCACGCGGGTTCCCAGGATTTCAGCAGAAGCTCCCTGGACAGCGCCAGGTGACCTGCGCTCGTCTGGGCCACCAGCCCGGCAGGTAACAACTCTATTAATCTCGAGGGTGGACAGTCCCTTGCTCAGGAAAGGGCCGCTCTCCGCTGGCTACAAGCGAGATCAAACCATTGAATACAGAACAAAGACTCAACCGTTTTTTTCTTCTTAAAAAAAAAAAAAATCCAAATTCAGAGCTAGCAAGAGCCGGTGTACTCCTCCTAGAAGCGAAGCCCGGGAGCGCGCGGACACACTTCTCACCGCCCTGTCCTTCTCGGACGCGGCGCTGTGACCGGCTCCCGAGGGCAATAAACTTGGCGGGACTGGGTGGCAACCGACTGAACCCTGGGCGCATGAAAACTCCACTGGACTCTCCCGGAAAGGAGACCATGCCCCCCAAGTCTCTTTCCAATCTCTCCCTGACCCCGGGCGCGAACCCCAGCAGTTTCCTTCCCGAGGCGCCGGGAGGGGACTCCCCCCCCGCGCCCGACGGGGCCACCGCGCAGCTGGTGGTGCGCTGCGTGGTCCCGTCCGTCTACCTGCTCATCGTCGCGGTGGGCGTGCTGGGCAACGTCGTGCTGGTGAAGACCTTCATCGCCAACAGCGCCCTGCGGAGCGTCCCCCACATCTTCATCTCCAACCTGGCGGCCGGGGACTTGTTGCTGCTGCTCACCTGCGTCCCCGTGGACGCCTCGCGCTACTTCTTCGACGAGTGGATGTTCGGGGAGGTGGGCTGCAAACTGATCCCGGTCATCCAGCTCACCTCCGTCGGGGTTTCCGTGTTCACGCTCACTGCGCTCAGCGCCGACAGGTGAGGGGACAGGTCGCAGTGGGGTGGCCTAGGAGAGTGGTGAGCGAGGTGAGGGAGAAGCTGCACCCCAATGCACCATTGCAAAGAAAGGCTGGGGATGGAGAGGAGGAACGCGTCCGGAGGTACCCGGAGTTTAAAAGGCCTGGGATGTGAGACTTGAAAAAAATGTTAGAAAATTACTGTTTTTAAAGATAATTAAAATGGCATTTGAAAGTGCATATCCTAGGCCACCCCCAACACACTCTGCTAATCTTTATTGTCTGTTTTCCTAGAGAAGCTATAGAATAAACGTGCAAAAGTGCAACTATGTTTTAGAAGCTTTTTGTGTATGTACTTCTAAAATCTGAGAAGTGTACTTTCCTTATTCAGTAGAATAATAATCTGATAAGCAAGAAGGTCTGCTTTAATATTAGGCGAATGTTCAATTTGAACTTTTCAAATAAGGAAAAAAATATTCACATTTATTAACTGAATTCTACTATTTATTTGAAGCAAAGCCAATTAGAATAATAAATATTCTTCAGACATGATTTTTCATATCTTCTTGTTTAATACCTGAATAAGTGGTTGTTTGGGGCAGGTAGGTATCAAATTTTAGTATCTTAAAACCATATTGTAAAAATAATCCTTGATATCAAATCTGCTTTTCACGTTTTTTTACGAGTGTGAAGTGTTCATTATTCTACCCTACAGAGTGACTACTTCAATGGTGTGATTTTCCAGATGTAAAGATTGAGGCTCAGGGAATGTAAACTCTCCTGGAAGAGCTGGGAAGAGAACTGGGGTCTCCTGACTGAGAGTCTGATGTGCTATTCCAAGCTCTCTATAATCATGCCTTGGCAGCCTAAGTTGGAGGAAGTGTCTGTGTGGGGTTGGGGGCAAAATGTACAGTGAAACATCATTACATGGAGATGTGGTCTAATTCTCCCTGGAAATAGGGGCTGACTTAAGCTATGTAGATAAACAATTTAACATGGATAATTGAGATGGTGTTTACTCGCCTTTTAAATTTACATATTAAATTATTAGTGAAAAATGAGTCTGGATCTGAATTTCCTGGTATTTGCAATAATTCTCTTGCATTGCTTTGGTGCTGAAGGGTTAATCTTCTATGAAGGAAAGACGACATTCAGGGGAGAGCTGGATGTCTTTATCTTTTTAAATTGAAAATTATTCACTTTTTAGTTTAAAAACTTAACTTTGAACTACACTATTAGAAAAATTTTTGTGTAAATTATGTACCTCAATTTGGCTAAATGGCACCATTTCCGTCTTTATTTCAAAAGTTTTCTCTGAATTCCAAAACGAAAAAGTGACTTTTTAGGTTAGCTGCCCCTCTTTAGGGGACCCATTTTAAGTAGAAAGTTAACAAAAAATCACAACTCTATTTAATGATTAGGATAAAACCTAATGACTAGCTATCACCATAGTTAAAATTACTATAATTATGCTTTCATTAAAAAAAAAAGTGACATTGGTAGCAAGATCCAGGGCTAGAGTTTATTTCACACCAATTTTCACAATCTATTGTCATAGAGACACATGGTAAATTTGCCATGAACAAGGTCAGAAAAAAATGCTAATTCTCACATATTTACTGACGTTTTCTGTTTGATATGTGTATCCTGTACTTTGTGAGCATGGATATTTGAATAACAGTGATAAAGAAAGTTTAGTTGCCTCTTCTAGTTGGTTCATAAGGAACCTTTGCCTCCATGTGTGTCTTTTGAGAATATGAATTAAGGAACCTGAGTTACCAGTAACCAAATTATACAAAGTGTTCTAATAATCACTTAAAATGGGTTGGAAGTGGTTTATCAAATATGGTCTACACTTGCATTTTTTTTCAAGAACATGGCAATCAAGTACTGATCGGTACTTGATAGGCTCTTGTTTGATCTCATGCACTGCTGTGATCTTGTGGATGTGGAAACAATTATAAGGCTAATTACACTTGGCACTGCACTCAGTTTTTTGCTAGATGTCATAATCCACACATTGCTATGACATAGACATCATTATTTTAAAATTAATCATTTTCAAGATAAGAAAAGTTAAAGTTGGAAATTCAGCAACATTTTTTATGATCTCACAGCATTTTGAGAGACTCTTCATCATTAAACCACATAATTACATTTCCAGGTATTCCAGACGTGAGTACTAATAGTCTTTTCAATTTAACAGCAGACTTACAAGTTAAAGTTTAAAGAAAGCACTCAAGCATTAAAAAAAAAAAAAGGATGCAGAAGCTGATTCATTAGTTTTATTAGTGTGAAAGAACATCGTAAGATGTAACTGAAAAATAAAAGAAACACCTTGAATTTAAAATTAAGTAGTAGTTACAGCCATGGAAAACCAACCAACCAAACAAATTAAACTTGTTATTAGAGTTTTTAAGCAGTAAATTCAATTACTTGTTTAACCATATATCCTAAATTTAGGGAATGGCTTAAATGTCTTTGCCTAACAAAACATGGATACAGAGTTAAGAAATGGAGAACACACAGTAATATAGAGCAAAGCCCAGGAAGGTAATTAACTTTCAGGGCGCATATCCCAGTTTGAAATAGAGACTTATACTATATACATCATCGATGCCAGCATTGCTGGATTGCAAATACTGAAATAAGAAATACAACATACTAAGTATACCTAAAGGCCCAATCACCAAAGGGTGGTAAGGTGACACTAGTATTTGTGTTTATTAATCCTTGACTTTGCAAACTCTTTCAAAAAGTTTCAACTGGCACATCTTGCACATCCTAGAAAGATCCTTTGTCTCCACTGCTCAGAGGCACATCACAACCTATATGGGTAGAGGAGAAACAGGGTGTGGCCTGAAATAGTGATACTTTATTTTTTTTTTAGTGTTATCTTGATAGACATTTTTGTTACTATTTTCAAAATGTACTTTTTTTGCTTGTTCACATTAAAGAGCTGATTAAAAGGGTTTCTGTATTCTCTATTGTATCATGTTTGTAACGGTTTTACGCAAACACACATATACCTGTGCACACACATACGTTCCCAGTGTGGGGTATTGGGACACACGTGCTTTGAGGTTAGCTAGGTGTCACCCAAACTTTGCTTTGGTTGGCATTATAAATGTCTCCTTCATTATTTATTGGGGTAGCTGCACTTCCAAATTTACAATGTTATTTCTTTGATTCTTGAATAACTTTTGGCCTTGAAAGGCCCATGATTAAAATGCAAATAACTCTTAGGAACAGAGTTCTCTTTTTTCTTTTATAGGAAAATATTTGCACAGATTCCTAGTACTGAACTATAAACCTTATAACTTTATTACTTATTCTGCTTCTTATATAAGTTAACTAAAATGTGTTTATAAATTAAATTAAAAAATGAAACTATAAAAGCATAATAATGAATCTAATATTAATTTGCATTGGGTGATGATGTTTTTCTGATACTAAATAGCCAATATTGGATTAAATACAGAAATAATATTGTTCTAAATATAATTAAACTGCTAATGAATTAATAATTTCAAGCTTTTGTGGGCTAGTTAGGATAATCAGATTTAATTCCATAACTGAGTCAGTAGACAAAACCTTGAATCATTAATATTATTTGGGTATTATACCAATGCAAACAGATATTCTTTTCAGTATAATTATTTGTTAAAATATTGGAACAGATTTAACATTCCCTAGGCTTCACCAGACTTTTCCATCATTCGTTGTTCAGTGGTGGGAGGGAGTGCGGCTACCTGCTTAAGGATTTATCATTAGAACTTTTTAACTGAAAGACAGGTGCTGGTTGACCAGTTGCCTCTGACTGGGGCCACTTTCTTCTTTGCTCCATAGTTTTGGGGAGTATATTGAAGAGTTATTGCCTCTCAGTTAGTGCTGAGATCTGCTCTCAGGGTGTGCTTATAACTCCTGTGAAGGGTTCAGGCTGGCCATGCATACATACCCAAGAAAACAGTCCACACTCACTCTGCAGATAACAGATGGTTCCAGGGTGATAACTTGTTTATGTTGAACTTGTTCTAAAAAAACTTAAGGCAGCTTAAAAATACAGATACTGATAACAAAGGGAGGAACAAGAAGGGAAGAAATCAGGAACAGAGAAAATAAAAGTTAAAAAATAAAAAATGACCCATACTTTCACTGTGAGTCATAAGTTTTTCTGAGAGTTTTCTAGTTGTTCTAGCTTTCTGTTTAGAAAGAAAAATTTGCGTTCCATAACAAGTACTCTCATGTTATTTTTATAAACGGAGAAAGAGAATGAATTGCAATTTCTGCACTTAGTTTATTCATTTTTAATTTTAATTCAGATGGTTTATTGTTAAATGAAAGTTTTTATATTTGACTCCATTAAATTACACACATTTCTCTCACTGATCTTCAGCACTTCTAGACTATTTATTTCCTTTTCTTTTTTCCTTAGAAGTAATTTCACACATTGACTTAGAATGACACTGTGTGATTTTCACAATATTCATGGAATTGCCTTAATTTATATATTGCTTTTGAAGCTAATGACCACACTTTGGGAAAGGCCAATTTAAAATAATTTCCTCTCTTCCTGTCTCCTGTGTAACTAAACGGTGGGATAACTTGTGGACAGAGAGACCCCAGGGAACTTAGATCTTCCATACACGACAGAACACCCAGGGAATAATGGAGGGTGGCACCTCTCTTATCAAGTAACAGGTCTTCTTTCTTCCTAGGAGAATAATTGGAGATGTATTGTTTTCCCAGGTATAGAGCCATTGTAAACCCCATGGACAAGCAGACATCAGGGGCGGTGCTGTGGACCTGTGTGAAGGCCGTGGGCATCTGGGTGGTCTCCGTGCTCTTGGCAGTTCCCGAAGCTGTGTTTTCAGAAGTGGCACGCATTGGTAACTTGGACAACAGCAGCTTTGCAGCGTGTATTCCCTACCCACAGGCAGATGAATTACATCCCAAGATTCACTCAGTGCTGATTTTCTTGGTCTATTTCCTCATACCACTTGCTATTATTAGCATTTATTATTATCATATTGCAAAGACCTTAATTAAAAGTGCACATAACCTTCCTGGAGAATACAATGAACATACCAAAAAACAGGTAAGCTTTGTAGGTGTGTGTGGGGGTGTGCTGGAGAGGATCAATGACTGCTGTGCTGTGTTCTGTTTCATGAGCTCTCAATCCTATGGATGATGAGAACAGAGTCAGGCCTGCACAGCCTTCACTAGGAGGAATGTGCGGGAATCTTCATTACAGGGTCATGTCATAGTGATGATAGAGCCTGCTTAGGTCCCGCTTATTAGCCATCTGGGACCATGACAAGATCAAGGACTCTACCACCTGAAATTAATGTCCCTGAAAACCTTTCTTTCTGTGCAAATATTTATTCAACAAACAACATAAAAAAACCAGAAAGTGTTCACATATTAGGTACAAATTTGCTTAATTATTATTTCTTCTCCAATTAGCTCACCAAGGATGGCATGGAGTCTGAAAGAAGGATGAGTTGGGAAAGGACTATAGGACTTATTATTAAACATTTGGCATCACTGCAACAAAATGTTCATGTCATAGGCTCACTGGGGTTTAACTTTATACAATCAGTTCTTTTACTTAGAGCCCTATGATCTGATGTGTATTTTGATTTAGGTATTGGAACTTTGCTTCTGGTTTGTAAACTTGTGTTTCTCTCTCACACCCAACCTATCCCCTCATTATTTTGTCTTTTAATGGCCTGATCTTTGCCTTGTGTTTGTGTATTTCCCTGTTGGGACCTTTAAACTCTGACCCGGTCTTGACATCATCCAAGAAGTAATCTCAGTGTCAACAGCCTGCCTATCTACTTAACTGTAAAATTTTTGCCCCCATGCTCCACCTGCTGGCGACAATACTGCTTAGCATACAAATTTCACATTGGACTCCCTTAAAACTGCTGAGAGAAAACATCATAGCGCCCACTGTCTGGTCTTTCGATAAATTATGTTTCCACATTTTCATTGTCTTACTTAAATAGCAGAAAAATTTGATATACATGAGCTAAATCATGGACTGTAGATGTCAGAAATTATTGTCAGGTTAAATAATATTACTGTCCAATATTTGAAAGTTGCTTATCACATTCCTGAAGATCTTAAAAAACAGTAGACACAGTGTATAAATTTTATGATAGAGGGAAAATGTATATTTATTGTAATAGTGACCATATAGTAATGCTTACAGGATTCGCTGTCATATCAGGTGCTTTTGATTTATGTGAGTTAATCATGTAAATCTCAAATTCTTTCTCTGTCAAGTAACAGCCCTGCTTCACTGTATCACTTTTTCCTATTTAAAACATCCTATCTTTGAAATGTACCTAAACTTTATTATATTCTATGGTTTATTAATTAAGTGGATTTAATACAAACAGAAATAGTTTATATTTATATTGAATACAATGAAGCTTTAAGCAAAAGGAAAATAGTTAATATGAGGGTGTTTTTAAGATCACAGTTTTAACATGAAGACATACTGGTTTATTAATAATTCACCACTTAGTATTATAGAAACTGTCTAATATTTTTAAGTGAAAATAGTGTAGTAACCAAAATAGGCTTAATTAAACGGTAAAAAAATCATCATTTTGACAGGAAAATAAATAATTTATGTATTTTAGATGTGTTTTTGGGCTGTAAGTTTTATTTCTGTTGTGACATGATGAAAAGTTGGAATCTGGCTGGTTCCATTTTTCCTTTTAACCAAGGGGATTATTTTCTTTTCTTTGCAGATGGAAACTCGGAAGCGCCTGGCTAAAATTGTGCTGGTCTTTGTGGGCTGCTTTGTCTTCTGTTGGTTTCCAAATCACATCCTCTATATGTATCGGTCTTTCAACTATAAGGAGATTGACCCATCTCTAGGCCACATGGTTGTCACCTTAGTCGCTCGGGTTCTGAGCTTTTGCAATTCTTGTGTCAATCCCTTTGCCCTTTACCTACTCAGTGAAAGCTTCAGGAGGCATTTCAACAGCCAGCTCTGTTGTTGGAGGAAGTCCTATCAAGAGAGATCAAGCAGCTTTCTCCTCAGCTCCTCAGCGATGCGTGTGACATCTCTGAAAAGTAATGCTAAGAACGTGGTGGCCAATTCTGCTTTACTAAATGGGCACAGTATGAAGCAAGAAATGGCGCTGTGATTTTGGCCCTTCAACTCACTACCTGGAGAGAATTTCTAATCTTTTATTCCAATTGAGCATAGCAGAACTAAATAATTTTCCTATTCTTACCACTTGGCTAATTCTTTAGAACCTGATTTCATGAGTGACTCAGGAAAGGCATGACAAACATTATTCTTTGAACTGGACTTTAAGTTACTACAACCGTCTCTCTCCCTGTATTCATATATATACACACATCCATATACATTATATATATCTCACACTAAAAGTGATTAAAAAAGCAATTCAGTATGTACGTAAATCAATGTTGCTTCAGGATTTAGGCTATTACTAAAACCAACTTTAGCATATTTAACTTAAATTTGTTATTAAATTTCTATTCATATATTGATTCAATGATTCAATGAAGGTAACATTCAAACTATTATTTGAAATACAAGTCAATTTTCCTGGTGCATTTTATTCATAACTAACACACACACACACACACACATATCTCTGTTCTTCATTTGAAGAAAATAAATAAAAAATTCAAATGGTGGAGCTTACGGGCTGATGGCTCACACCTGTAGTCCTAGAACTTTGGGAGGCCAAGGCAGGTGGATTGCCTGAGCTCATAGGTTCACAAACAGCCAGAACAAGAGCAAGACTCTGTCTCTAAAAATAGCTGGGCTTTGTGTCCGGCACCTGTAGTCCAAGCTCCTTGGGAAGCTGAGGTAAGAGAATTGTTTGAGCTCAACAGTTTGAGGCTGCTGTGAGCTATGACTACAAAACAAGACTCTGTCTCAGGAAAAAAAAAAAGGTGGAGCTTAATCACCTATATTTATTGTGATTCTTTGTATGACCAATCATAACTTATAGAAATAGTTTATATCTGTGACTTCTAGGTAGGTGATTAAAAGGTATGGTAACATTTCTATTATGAATTGTAAAATAGGTATGATTTACATTATGAATGTAAAATAGCTGTTATTTGTCCCAAATGACAAAACTATGGCTCAGAAATTTGCATGGAGATCTTTATATTCATTGCTAAATCCTTGAATATTTGGCTGATTTTGTGTAGATGTGCTCAGATTTGTGTAATGCTGTGTAGATGTGGTAAGATTCATAAAATCCTGGTGAGTTCAACCATCTACTAATCCTCTTTTGCAATAGTCAACTGATAAGTATATGGGATCTCACTTAGGCAAACTTTTTCTGCATGATATCACAGTTTTCTCTGAATAAACATCTTCAGCAAAATTCAAACATATTGATTGAATTTTAAAAGCTACCCCCTTTTTAAGCATGCAACATTAAGTTTAATATTTAAATCAATATATTTCATACTATTGCTCCAAGAAGACTGTTAGTATACTAAGTTAAGATTTTTCTCAAATATCCATAACACATACTATATAAAATATAGATAATTCAATTGTGTATAGCAATAGGAAAAATAAATACAAATTGCTGTGACACTTGACAACAGTAATGACTAACACTAAACAGGTGTTTTCTGTGTTATGAGCACAGTTCTAAAGCTAATTATCTAATTTAATCCTTAATATAATCACTAAGGTAAATAAAGAGAAGGAACCAATTTTGGCAAGGTATGAAGTTACAGTATTTGGGGGAGTATCTTTATTCAAAGTAAATGGTTTTTATTCAAAAGAGTATACAATTTTACAAATTTTACAAAAACCATTTACCATGTGAATGCATTGCCAGACCTCTGAAGTTGTGAATCATTAATTTCATGGTAAATCCACCTTTGAAGTAGGTCTTATTATTATCTTTAGTTTATAGATCAGGAAGCTGAGGCTCAGAGATAGTAAATAACTTACAGAAAATTATATAGTCATGTGGAAGGGGTGTATAAAACCAGAGAAGGTATCATGGTGTGTGCACTCTGCTACCCCACCTCCACTCGGCTGTGACTTTCTTCTACCTGGAATCGTTGTTCTTAACCTTTGAGAAAGGTGTAGATCCGATCATCAGAAAATCACAGAAATAATGGACACAAATCTTACCTTCAGTTTAAGGATTTTCTAAGTTTTTTAAGACTCATCTGCTGAAATCTGCGGAACCATGACAAAGGATCCTTGGTCAATACAGAATCTTTTTTTATTTTTCTGGTATTAAGATCATGGCAGAAATATATAATTGATATGTATACATACATATGAATAAAAGAGTGTATAATGCAAATATCTTTCGAGATTCTTTTATTTTCATATATTCGTATACCTTGTATATACAGGGAGGCCAAAATGGCCGGGTGTTATGGTGGGTGCCTGTAGTCCCAGCTACTTGGGAGGCTGAGGCAAGGGAATTGCTTAAGCCCAAGAGTTGGAGGTTGCAGTGAGCTGTGTCGACACAGCACCTCATCCTCCTTTCAAAGCAATTTTGGAACACTTTTCAGAAATGACCATGAGAGCTGTCATCATCTGAGATCTGACAATTAAGTTCACGCGCTCATCCGAGAAAGAGTGCTACATCCCTCACCACTGAATATCACTAGGTCACCTTCACAGTAATTACACAATTACTTTGGGTAATTTAAAATAGTTGTCATTATCTAAAGATATATGGATTTAAATAGATGTTAGAAAGATAGGGCCACACCTGTAGCTCAGTGGGTAGGGCGCTGGCCACACATACCAAGGCTGGTGGGTTTGAACTCTGCCCAGGCCAGCTAAACAACAACAAAAATAAAATGGCTGGGCATTGTGGTGGGCGCCTGTAGTCCCAGCTACTTAGGAGGCAAAGGCAAGAGAATCGCTTAAGCCCAAGAGTTGCTGTGAGCTGTGACGACACAGCACTCTGAGGGGTGACATAATGAAATTCTGTCTCAAAAAAAAAAAAAAAAAGAAGAAAGAGAATCAGTTTGCTGATGTAGGTAATTTCATCTAATAAAATAATTGTCTATTTTAAATTGCACATGAACTTTATGGCTACCCTGTATATGAAATGCTGCAAGATAAATACATATATATCTTGCAAGATATATATATATATATATATGAAACTATAGATGAGTTTAGTAACTCCTTTTAGAAAAAGTGGTACAGACCTCTTTGCTAAATATCACTATGATCACCTGTGAAGTCCTCCCCTTGGGAAGCCATGCACTAAGGTAGCACCTCGTCCACCTTTAAAAGCAATTTTGGAACTCTGTTTCAGGAATGGCCATGAGAGCTGTCATAATCTGAGGTCTGACAGTTAAGTTCATGAGCACATCCGAGAAAGAGTGCTACATCCCTTACTGCGGAATATCACTAGGTCACCTTCACAGTACTCTCCCTGGCCATCTGGTGACTAAAGGGGTGGATGCAGGTCTAAATTATAAATTTCTGTTAGCTTAGAGCTGGAGAGAATAATGTAATATAACAAGATGTGTAATTTGTTTTTTAAAACAAAAATTTATTTATGGAATATTTTAGAAAATTTTAATTTACACGTTTTGTTATTTTTATTTTTTTTTTGGCAAGGACATTGAGTGATAATAACACTACACATTTCAGTTTTCCTTTTTTTTAAAAAAAAATTTTAACAATGACCACATATCTGAAGTTATGATATTTTAAATATTGTCAAGCTTTTGGCTGCATTTAAATTTTTTCTTCTAATTGCTTTATGTTCATATTGACAGTTCGAATTTCTGTCAATGCTGAGCTTGGCTTTTTGGAGCCTCAGACCAGCGTTCAGAGTGCTGTTCACATATCACGCACACTGAGGACGATCTGTACAAGGTGTTTTTTGAACCTGGCTGTTACACTCAACTGATGGGTTATAATCCTATTTCACTCACTAACTGTTATGATTTCTCATTTTCAGGAAGTTCTGTGAAGGTCATTTTCTCAGATATTCCTGTTCTTCGGAATACATGCCTGAGATTTACTCCCTCCGTCACCCAGGCTGGAGTGCAGTGACCAAGATCAGAGCTCACTGCAGCCCCCAAGTCCTGGGCTAAAGTGATCCTCTTGCTTCAGCTTCCCTAGTAGCTGAACTACAGACACGTGCCGCCAAACTGGGCTAATTTTTTTTATTTTCCATACAGACCAGGTCTCGCTATGTTGCCCAGAGTGATCTCAAACTCGTGGCCTCAAGCTATCCTCCCATTTCAACCCCTGAGTGGCTGGGATTACAGGCACGAGCCATCACACTTGGCCCTAGAAACATAATTTATTAAATACTGTGTTGACGATCCTGCACTGTATAGGAATGCATCTCAGTGTATAAGGTAGGCACTACTGATTCCCACCCCCATGGATGAGGAAACTGGGGTTAATCAGCAGATAAGGATAGAAGAGCTTGTCGTTGAACTCTTAGCTATCTGACAATATAGTCATATACTTTAACTATAGGCAATACTTCAAGGAATCTGGAATTCAGAACATTAACTTGAAGTTAGGAATCCATTCTCCTCCCTGAAATGTAGAGGAGGAACATAAAAGAAAAAAAGTAGCTCTCTGAGTTAGTCTTTATTCTTCCTGGGGTAAGGACGAAGGATGAATTCCTCATTTTGTTGTTGTTTTTGTTGAGACAGAGTCTCACTCTGTTGTCCAGGGTAGAGTGCAGTGACCAAGATCATAGCTCTAGCAACAGCCTAGTTCAAAGCAACCTCAAACTCCTGGGTTCACGTAATCCTGCTACCTCAGTCCCCCAAATAGCTGGGACTACAGTTGCCTGCCACATGCCTGGCTAATTTTTATATTTTTAGTAGAAAGGAAATCTCCCTTGCTCAGGCTGGTTTTAAATTCCTCACCTCAAATGATCTTCCCACCTTGGCCTCTCTGAGTACTAGGATTACAGATGTCAGCCACCATGTCCAGCCAACAGCTTAAATTCTTTGTCATTCATGTGAATATCTTTATAAAAATAAATTTTAAATGTAAAAATATGGCACTCTTATTTCTGACCCAAATTTGTTTACCCATTTTGTGCATGCTATATAAAAAAGGGAAAAAAGAGATAAAAATTAATGGACATTTTTTGGATATGAAAATACATATTTCATTTGACTATTTGCTTGTTAGAACATGTCTTTATATGATCCTACAGAGCTATAAAATAGCTAATGGATTTTGAACAAGTATAACTTTTCCATTTACTAGTATTTTATTGCTGGCTTTATTGCTCCTTCAGAAAATATTTACACTAAGTTTCTGAGAAATGAAATGTTTCAACCAGTAGGCTTCTCTTAAAATAGAGTAAGCACGTGTTTTTAAAATAAATTAACATTGTGCATGTTTTACTTTTTCAATAAGAGAGAAAAGTGTGAGTAAATATGGTCAGCTTTGGTGTAGAGAGTCATTTTTATAAAGTTATAAAAGAATAAAAAGAAAAGAGATAAATAATATCTGCTTATAACTTCATCATTAATTATCCTTAGAGGAACCATTATTTATATGTTGTAGTTATAGCGTTTATATCATTCCATTTTCTAAATTATTTTGCCAAGTTATTTTGAGTGTTCCATATGCCGTGTCTCACCACAATTTCACACAGGAAATTTTCTTCTATACGGAGCCAAGTTTTACTCTGTGGTGGGCAATTTGTGTTTGAAGTGGTATTGAGCAAAATGTAACCAAGATTTCATTTCTGGGAACTAACTCTCCTTTTGGGCAATAAACAGATAATAATTATTCCCTATTCCTCCTGGTGGAAAAATAATAAAAAAAATAGTAACCCATTTAGAAACCTAAGATGTATTTGGCAAAATACTTAATGATACTTAGTAGAACTAGTTGAAATGGGAAAGCTGTAATCATTTGAGATAGTGTGGCATTGTAGATAATCAAATCTAAAAATCTAGTACAAGAATGTTCAAATTGTTGTTTTCATATACTAGAAAAAATTTATTGGTAAACTTCTGAAAATTTCTAATTGTCTGCTGAGCGTTAGAAATCTATTTGCTTCTAGTGGCATGGTATTCTACTGCCTCGTTCAAACCAAAAAGTGCAAATAAGCTCTCAGCAATATGATCCATTTAATGCCATTTTTGCATATGTTAATTTATACATGTGTATAAGAAAAGGAAACCAGGGTGGTGCCTGTGGCTCAAAGGAGTAGGGTGCCAGCCCCATATGCCGGAGATGGCGAGTTCAAACTCGGCCCCAGCCAGAAACTGCAAAAAAGAAAAGAGAAGAAAAGAAAAGAAAAGAAAAGAAAAGGAAACCATATAAACATGGCCTTATGGAAATGAAGAAGGAGGAAAAAACCCACAAATAATTTTAATATGGCCTTCCTACATCTTTCTACATTAGACTTACTCATCCTCATAAATTCATGGGTGTTCAATGAGTAAAGATCCTCTGTGGCAAAGCAAAAAAAGTTTGGCAAAACAGCTATAAGCTTATCTTGTAGACAATGAAGTTTAGTGGCAAACTGAATTTAATGTGCACTTCTAACTTATTTTAAAAACATGAATTCATTCAAATAGCAAATTACCAATGACTGTGTTGTTTCTGTTTATTTAATAAAATCCATCTCTTGGAATTAAAAAAGGCTATATAAAAGTGCATCCTGGAATTCTGGTGTGCTTGATCCACCTTGCCTTAGTTTTGTATTTTAGTCTACACTATAATAAGCTGTCAAGAGTATTTAAAAATTGAAACTTGTTTTTCTTCTCTGGAAGTTTGCCAAGAAGCATCTTAATGAAATGTAGCCCTGCTTGTGTAAAATGATTTGGCATATCTCATTGCACAGGACAGGAGAATACATTTTATTCCAGGAGAATTTATTACTAGGGAATGAATTCAAGAAATTGAAAACAAAGATAAATGTTTAAATACTTTAGATACTTTTTAGTTCTTCATTTTATAACCACCTCAGTCCCAGAATACTATTTAATTAATGAAATATTACTTAATAAAATCAGGGTGGATTTTTATCTTCTGGCAAAAACTAGAATCCTACTAAATACTTGGGAGGGATATTTTATTTCCCTTCTGCAATAATTCAAATAATCAAACTAGCAATAATATGACCTAGTTTTAATACCCTCAAGCCCACCTCTCTCTATCTTAGCTTAAAATATAAAGAACATTTTTCTTTTATTAGAAAATAAGTATGTGTTTAAAATTGACAGTCATATATATTCTAATTTAGTGATATGCCCTTTTATTTTTTTTTAGAGTGTTAGTATGATTGTCTCAATCATATTCTTCCAGCCATTTAGATCTTTTCTTTCTTTCTTTCTTTCTCTTTCTTTCTTTCTTTCTTTCTTTCTTTCTTTCTTTCTTTCTTTCTTTCTTTCTTTCTTTCTTTCTTTCTTTCTTTCTTTCTTTCTTTCTTTCTTTCTTCCTTCCTTCCTTCCTTCCTTCCTTCCTTCCTTCCTTCCTTCTTTCTTTCCTTCTTTCTTTCT